>CM042444.1:29253426-29320926 GCA_023631565.1 Gymnocephalus cernua
GTTGTCTCTCTACATACTACTCTACTGCTGTCTCTCTACATACTACTCTCTACTGTTATCTCTCTACATACTACTCTCTACTGCTGTCTCTCTACATACTACTCTCTACTGTTGTCTCTCTACATACTACTCTCTACTGCTGTCTCTCTACATACTACTCTCTACTGTTGTCTCTCTACATACTACTCTCTACTGTTGTCTCTCTACATACTACTCTCTACATACTACTCTCTACTGCTGTCTCTCTACATACTACTCTCTACTGTTGTCTACATAATACTCTCTACTGTTGTCTCTCTACATACTACTCTCTACTGTTGTCTCTCTACATACTACTCTCTACTGCTGTCTCTCTACATACTACTCTCTACTGCTGTCTACATAATACTCTCTACTGTTGTCTCTCTACATACTACTCTCTACTGTTGTCTCTCTACATACTACTCTCTACTGTTGTCTCTCTACATACTACTCTCTACTGCTGTCTCTCTACATACTACTCTCTACTGCTGTCTACATAATACTCTCTACTGTTGTCTCTCTACATACTACTCTCTACTGTTGTCTCTCTACATACTACTCTCTACTGTTGTCTCTCTACATACTACTCTCTACTGCTGTCTCTCTACATACTACTCTCTACTGTTGTCTCTCTACATACTACTCTCTACTGTTGTCTCTCTACATACTACTCTCTACTGTTGTCTCTCTACATACTACTCTCTACTGCTGTCTCTCTACATACTACTCTCTACTGTTGTCTCTCTACATACTACTCTCTACTGCTGTCTCTCTACATACTACTCTCTACTGTTGTCTCTCTACATACTACTCTCTACTGTTGTCTCTCTACATACTACTCTCTACTGCTGTCTCTCTACATACTACTCTCTACTGTTGTCTCTCTACATACTACTCTCTACTGTTGTCTCTCTACATACTACTCTCTACTGTTGTCAATTCAATTCAATTCAATTCAAGGTAGCTTTATTAGCATGACTGTAGGTACAGTGTTACCAAAGCACAAGCAAAACAGCATAACAATCTTTTACAGTAACAATTAGAACATTGACAGCATTAAGGAAAACAGTTATATGTAATATGAAAAATTGTGTGTACACGCTCACTTTCTCTCTCTCTTTCGCACACACATACACACACACGCACACACACACCCACACACACACACACACACACACACACACACACACACACACACACACACACACACACACACACACACACACACACACACACACACACACACACATACGGGCCAGTTTATCAGAGTCTTCAAGAGAGCTAAAGTTTGGATTTTGTTTGAGAATTGTAAAAAATATCCTTTTCTTATCCGTTCAAACTTTGGGCAGTATAGGAGAAAGTGCATCTCTGTCTCAACATCACCAGTCGTACAGTGACCACAGATCCGCTGCTCTTTTGGAAGCCATGCTTGTTTGTAGCGGCCTTTCTCTACAGCGAGGCTGTGGTCACTGAGCCTGTACTTGTACCGGTCTTTCTCTACGGCAGGCTGTGGTCACTGAGCCTGTACTTGTAGCCGTCTTTCTCTACGGCAGGCTGTGGTCACTGAGCCTGTACTTGTAGCCGTCTTTCTCTACGGCAGGCTGTGGTCACTGAGCCTGTACTTGTAGCCGTCTTTCTCTATGGCGAGGCTGTGGTCACTGAGCCTGTACTTGTAGCCGTCTTTCTCTACGGCGAGGCTGTGGTCACTGAGCCTGTACTTGTAGCCGTCTTTCTCTACGGCGAGGCTGTGGTCACTGAGCCTGTACTTGTAGCCGTCTTTCTCTACGGCGAGGCTGTGGTCACTGAGCCTGTACTTGTAGCCGTCTTTCTCTACGGCGAGGCTGTGGTCACTGAGCCTGTACTTGTACCGGTCTTTCTCTACGGCGAGGCTGTGGTCACTGAGCCTGTACTTGTACCGGTCTTTCTCTACGGCGAGGCTGTGGTCACTGAGCCTGTACTTGTAGCCGTCTTTCTCTACGGCGAGGCTGTGGTCACTGAGCCTGTACTTGTAGCCGTCTTTCTCTACGGCGAGGCTGTGGTCACTGAGCCTGTACTTGTACCGGTCTTTCTCTACGGCGAGGCTGTGGTCACTGAGCCTGTACTTGTACCGGTCTTTCTCTACGGCGAGGCTGTGGTCACTGAGCCTGTACTTGTACCGGTCTTTCTCTACGGCGAGGCTGTGGTCACTGAGCCTGTACTTGGTAAGAATCTGTCTCTGCTTGGTATCCCTGACGGTGGAGAGGTACTCTGCCAATTCATAATCTCTTTTTAGTGACAAGTAGCATTCTAATTTGGATTGTGATTTTGTTTGATCATCCCAATGTTCCAGCTATTTTTTCATACTTTGATTCATAATTTGTTTGACTTTGACATGATTTTGGAAAGCAGTGCTGGTCTGAGATGGATGGGTTAGTGTATTAGTTAACTTCAGAACCAGCTGACAGAGGGCACTGGTTTCAGGGCTGACCTCTTGGGTTCTGATTGCTTTAAACTTTATGGTATTTTCTGCACTGGATTTCAGATGTATCCAGAATTTTAATGATCTTTTTTGTACATTTAAAGCCAATGGGAATCTGTCTAATTCTGCCCTGCATGCATTTGTGGGTGTTTTCCTTTGGACCCTGAGAATATTTCTAATAAATTCTGCATGCAGAGATTCTATGGGATGTTTATCCCATCTAGTGTAGTCGAGCTTACTGAGTGGACCCCATACCTCACATCCATACAGTGCAATTGGCATGATGACACTGTCAAAAATCTTGCACCAGATGTTAATTGGAATTTGTATTTTACTAAAGTTCCTTTTGATGGCATAGAGAGCTCTGCGAGCTTTCTCTTTTAGCGCGTTCACTGCAAGGTCAAAGCTTCCTGAGGCGCTGAGTCTCAGGCCGAGGTAGTCGTAACATTGTGAATGCTCTAGAACTGTGTTTCCTAGAGTGAAATGGTGTCTGGTTGCCTGGGATCTGGCTTTCTTTTGGAAGATTACAATCTTGGTTTTGCCAAATTAACTGTCAGGGCCCAATTCTGACAGAAGTGCTCTAGCAGATCCAGGTGCTGCTGTAACCCTTGTTCGGAGGGCGAGAGCAGCACCAGGTCATCTGCAAAGAGTAGGAATTTAACTTCCATATTGTTTAAGGGGAGTGCAGGAGCTGTAGATTGTTCCAGTAACACCGCTAACTCGTTGATATAGATACATAGATATAGATATAGATGAACAGGGTAGGACTCAAGCTACAGCCCTGTCTCACCCCACGCCCCTGAGTGAAGTATTCTGTTCTGCTGTTATCAATTTTCACAGCTCATTTGTTGTCCATATACATGGATTTGATTATATCATATATTTTACTGCCTACAACACTTTGTAAAGTTTTATAAAATAATCCATCATGCCAAATTGAGTCAAATGCTTTCCTAAAATCAACAAAACTAGCGAACATTTTACTTTTGTTTGCTTGAGTAAGATGTTTGTTGATTAGGGTGTGTAGGGTGTAGATGTGGTCAGTGGTACGATGTTTTGGTAAGAAGCCAATCTGACCTTTACTGAGGACATTTTGTTCGGTAAGGAAGGCTTGTAGACGGGAGTTTAGAATACTTAGTTGTATTTAGTTGTCTCTCTTCATACTACTCTCTACTGTTGTCTCTCTACATACTACTCTCTACTGTTGTCTCTCTACATACTACTCTCTACTGTTGTCTCTCTACATACTACTCTCTACTGTTGTCTCTCTACATACTACTCTCTACTGTTGTCTCTCTACATACTACTCTCTACTGCTGTCTCTCTACATACTACTCTCTACTGCTGTCTCTCTACATACTACTCTCTACTGTTGTCTCTCTACATACTACTCTCTACTGTTGTCTCTCTACATACTACTCTCTACTGTTGTATCTCTACATACTACTCTCTACTGTTGTCTCTCTACATACTACTCTCTACTGTTGTCTCTCTACATACTACTCTCTACTACTGTCTCTCTACATACTACTCTCTACTGTTGTCTCTCTACATACTACTCTCTACTGTTGTCTCTCTACATACTACTCTCTACTGCTGTCTCTCTACATACTACTCTCTACTGTTGTCTCTCTTAAAACTATGTCATCTTACATCGCCGCTGTCGAGCTGTTGCTCTGCCCCGTGCGTTCCATATAGACTCTGAAGGGGGATTTTTGTGTTGTATTTGATGCTTGGAGATACTGACCAAGCGTCAGTATTTTACAAGTTGGGAGTGAGAGCAGGTTGGCAGCTTGCGGTGCTCTCGGGTAACTGAACCATGCATAGCCAGTGTTGCACAGCTCTGTGACTTGACCAGCCAGTGGTCTCCTAGTTTTCTTATCATATGAACCCGTTCATGAGAACACATTGGGAGGGGGGACAGGGGCCTTATCTGTGGCTTAGTTTATATCCATGACGTTCCACTTCCGGTTTTGCTCTGGTGTCCGATATCCATCCCCTTCCTGTTTCTTTGTGTTGGCGTTCTAACCTCCGGTGGATTTGTGAGGACTCT
Organism: Gymnocephalus cernua; assembly: GCA_023631565.1. Taxonomy (NCBI): domain Eukaryota; kingdom Metazoa; phylum Chordata; class Actinopteri; order Perciformes; family Percidae; genus Gymnocephalus; species Gymnocephalus cernua. The sequence continues at coordinate 29,257,959 of CM042444.1, forward strand.
GGTTAACTGCTCCTCAGATCTCTGCAGGGTAAATCCCTGGATTGATTGATTATTAGATAGAGGGAGAATATTCCAATCATACGTGTGTTTTATAATGAATTTAAAAAAGTCAAAGTAAACTCTATTATCCCGCAAGGGGAAATTCATGTGGTCTTACACATCTCCTTAACCCTCGTGTCCCGTCGACTGTTCAACTTTTAGTTTTTCTGGGTCAAAATGTACATCTTTTTACATTTACATCGTCTCTTTCCACACTGTTTTTTGACTTTTTTTCATAAACCTTTTTGTCATTTACTGATTTTTTTATTCAAATGCTATAAAATTGAATCAAAGACCCCAAATTTAATACAACCCCAAATCAGAAAGAGTTGGGACAGTATGGAAAACACAAATAAAAAAATAAAGTAGTGATTTCTAAATGTACTTTGACTTGTATTTCATTGCAGACAATACAACATCACATCATTTAATGTGTTCCTCATGATTTGTATTGTTTTTTATTTCAAAAAAACAAAATTCCTATTTTGGTTCTTGCAACATATTTCAAAAAAAGTTGGAACAGTAAAGCATTTACCACTTTGTAATGTTGCCATTCCTTTTCACAACACTTAAAAGACGTTTAGGGACTGAAGACACCAAGTGATGAAGTGTTTCAGGTGTAATTTTGTCCAATTCTTGCTGCAAACAAGTCTTAAGGTGGGCAACAATACGGGGTCTTTGTTGTCGCATTTTGCGCTTCAAAATGTGCCACACATTCTCTATTGGAGATAGGTCGGGACTGCAGGCAGGCCAGTCAAGTACCCGTATCCTCTTCCTCCGCAGCCAGGACTTTGTAATGTGTGCAGAATGTGGTTTTGCATGATCTTGTTGAAATATGCATGGACGTCCCTGGAAAAGATGTCTTCTTGAAGGCAGCATATTGTGCTCCAAAATCTCTATGTACTTTTCAGCATTAATGGTGCCATCACAGAAGTGCAAGTTACCTTTGCCAAGGGCATTGACACAACCCCATACCATGACAGACCCTGGCTTTTGGACTTGGCGCTGGTAACAGTCTGGATGATCCTTTTCTTCTTTGGTCCGGAGCACACGGCGTCCATTTCTCCCAAAAAATACCTGAAATACTGATTCATCTGACCACAGTACACGTTTCCACTGTGTGATGGTCCATCCCAGATGCCTCCGAGCCCAGAGAAGTCGACGGCGCTTCTGGACACTGTTAACATAGGGCTTCCTTTTGGCACAGTACAGTTTTAACTGGCATTTGTGGCTGTAACTACGTATTGTGGTACTTGACAAAGGTTTGCCAAAGTAGTCCTGAGCCCATGTGGTGATATCGCTTATAGATGAATGACGATTCTTGATGCAGTGCCACCTGTGGGATCGGAGATCACGGTTGTTCAGCTTAGGCTAAATTGCTCCTGTCCCAACCTTTTTTGGAATGTGTTGCAGGTCTGAATGACAGGAAAGGATGTATATTTACAAATTAAATTAAGTTGACCAGACAAAACATGAAATATTTTGTGTTCACATTGTCTGCAATGAAATACAAGTCAAAGTACATTTAGAAATCACTACTTTCTTTTTTTATTTGTGTTTTTCATACTGTCCCAACTTTTTCTGATTTGGGGTTGTAAAAGTATTGAACTGATCATTTATTTAACTTTTGAAGAGCGTTGTAGGGAACCTTCCACGTTATTTTTTGTGACAATTTGGTAGAAATAAACCCAAATGTTCTGATATAGAAACTTAAAAATTGGTCAGATTTGACCCGAGGACAACAGGAGGGTTAAATATGAAAAAGTACTACAAGACCTTAAAATATGGTCAGTACGCACAGTATACAACACATACATAAAACACTAGAACAATAATGCAATTCATAACCAACAATCAACATAGTATCTGAAGTGATAAAAGAGAAGTCAAAGGGCACCGACAGTTTCAGTCTAATTGGCAAATAGACTGAAACTGTTTTCATGCCGCAGAAATCTGCTGTTTGAATTACAATTCAGGAATTAAAGCAAAATACTTTTTAATATTTATTTTTGTTCTTTTATTAGAAAAAAACATGTGCAACATTTGCAAAAGAAAGAAAGGAAAACACAACATGACACGATTGAGTGATAAAAGCGGTTTCATGCTCCTTCGTGTGTGTGTGTGTGTGTTAGAGTGTGTGTGTGTGTGTTATAGTGTGTGTGTCTTAGTGTGTGTGTGCGTGTGTGTGTGTTTGTGTGTGTGTTAGTATGTTAGTGTGTGTATGTGTGTGTGTTAGACTGTGTGTGTGAGTGTGTTTGTGTGTGTGTCTGTATGTTTTTATCTCATTTTTGTTTTTATTTCCCGTTGCCGTCTCACACAATCTCTCTCTCCCTCCATCTCTTTGTCTTCATCTCTCCCTCCTCTTCATCCTCTCATCGTCTTCCACTTCTCTCTCTCTCGGAGACAGAGAGGGATGATGGGTTTGTTGCCGTAGTAACTCCTTCATTCAGCCTCTCTCTGTTGGCAGCAGCGGCGTCACCCAATGATGCAACAGTTTTTCCCACATAGAAATGATTTAGTTGTGTCTGTTAGGAAACAAAATGAGACTAGACAACACGCCACCCCCCTCTCCATCCCTCCATCATCCCTCCATCTGTCCGCCACGCTCGCTCGCATGTTGATTACACACAGCGGCAGATAAAGACAACACACGAGTAAACACAAATGAATCGAGCCTCACAATTATCGCCTGTGAGATGTTTCTCGTGTTTGGTGTCGCAGCGGCTGCTCGTTGTTTGTGGTTTCTTCCAGATGAGAGATAAGATTATTGATCGCGGTGGGAAGACGGAGAGGAAATGACCCGAGACGGATGATAACTGAGAACGAGGCGAGATGTGGCATGCTGGGAAATCTGTCCAGACAAAAAAAGGAAGACAAGCATCTGTCTGTTTTGTACATGTTTGTATTTCCTGTTAACGGCAGACCAAAGAGAAACACAACATCTGTGTATTAACATTAAGTTTTATGTCTGTATATGTTAATAGAAATTGTACACGATCGTGATTCACAGTTTGTATTTCTCTTTTTTACAGTTTGTGTCGCATAATTTGTTCTCCGACAATTTTTGTCGGCCACGGAGGTCGAGGTTTTGGGAGATTATAAAAAGTCCACGTTCTCACTTCTTTCGATATTTTTGAGAAAAAAAGTTTTTAAAGCTTTTTTCAACCCTTTTTTTCGCCGTTTTCATGAAGTTTTTGTCCCTTTTTCTAACCTTTTTGTCCCTTTTTTCTAGTGTTTTTGTTCCTTTTTCTGGCGTTTTTGGCCCGTTTTTCTGACGTTTTTGGCCCTTATTTCTAAAGTTTTTGGCCGTTTTTTCTAACGTTGTTGTACATGTTTTTCTAACGTTTTCTAAAGCTTTTGTTGCTTTTTGTGCATCTTTTTTTTTGTCAGCTACTGAGGTTGAGGTTTTTGGAGATTAAAGAATTATTGATTAGAACACACCTAAGGAACATGCATTTCCTGGGTGAGTTGACGAATTACACTGCTTAACTTTTCGAAGCTTTTTGAACAAATGATTCATGAGAACAGGCTGCTTAGGTAGACAAAAAGTCAGAAAAAGGGACAAAAATGTTGCAACAAAAGCATTGAAAAAAAGGGAAAAAAACACTAGAAAAAAAGGACCAAAAACATTGAAAAAAAGGAAAAACAGTCAGAAAAAAGGGACAAAAATGTTGAAAAAAAAGGACAGAGTTTGATGTAAATCACGTGAAACATTAAGCTGCCAGCAAAGAAGGAAACTCAAACAATCTGGACCCTGATGATAGTTCACCGTGGAAAAGGATCAACAGGAACGCAGGTGATTTGTGACAAAACAGCCAACACGTTTAAAAAACAATCCCTGGTATGTTCCTTTAATATAAAGAGCTGTCAGGCGGAAAGAGAGTGACTCTGATGTTTCTCCTCTTGGCCTTTCTCTCCCTTTCTCTCCCTTTTCTCTCCCTCTGTTTAAAACAAAGCCCTGGCTGCTGTCAATCACTCGGTAATAGCCGTCGAGGAGAGAGGCGGGCGGCGAGGTCGCCATGACTCCACCAAGCGTCTGCTTGCGAGCTGATTGGGTGAATTAGTGACCGTAATCGTTAGCGTTAGCCCGCGCTTCAGACAAGACTCTTAATGTCTCCGTATTAGCACTAATGGAATGCAATTTCAGCTCTCCCTACGCTCGCCATTCAACCCACCCGGCCATGATCCCGCGGGCACCGCCGGACCGTCGCCTAGGTAACTGCAATCCCGTGCCGACACCCTCCTCTCCTCCCTTCCTTCCCCTCCGCTCCCCCCTTTTCAGCTAGACAGAGAGAAAATTAGAGATGGCTCTTAATAAAGAGTCCTGGCGCTATAAGAAAATGACCAATATTCTTCCTTTCTCAGGCAGGGAAATGATTTGAGCCGCAGCCAGTTTTTTGTGCCGAAAGCAGCGGGGGAGATTAGCTCGATTAAGGCCAAATCAGACCTGCTTCCAATTTGATGAGAGGGAGAAGAAGATAATAGCTCTCAGATTGGTTTCTCATGCAGCTCCGGCCTCCGCCGAGGGAATTAAACCCACTCTTTGTCTCTGCAGTCTCTCAGGGTGACTCCACTCCCCCGGCCAATCACACATGCTAGCTGCTAAATTAGAAAGCAAATATAACCTTTTTCCTCCCAAGAATTACCTTCATATCCAACTTGGTTTCATTAGCTCAACCATTGTAGGGGAGATTTTTTTTTTGTTAACATGGCAGAAAATAGTTTGTAGTCTCTGATTACACACACACACACACACACACACACACACACACACACACACACACACACACACACACACACGTGCCGGCCCTGCTCATCTTTTAAAGAGATCGACGCACACACCAATGCACAAGTATGAACTTCAGGCCACTCACATAGTCTACGGAGAAAGCTCTGCGTGGAGCCTTTGCAGAACCTTAAATTACACTTTACAAGGGTTCCAATAGGGATAACATTGCGCAGACAAAAGCAAACATTTAACAGCTTTCTTAAATTGTGCAAGTATAAGTGTAAGCTTTGAAAAATCTGACGTCAAAGCTTTCCATATCACCGAACCTCTGTCATTTAAACCACACTGAAGTTGAGATGTTCAACAGATAGGAGGCCTGTGTTTGGAGTTATTTTGAGTGATTATGAAGTTGGTAACAGTAAAAAAACAAACAGTAGTTGGATATGACATGGATGTTATCCGGACACATTTCTGTGTATTTCTTTAAAACCTACTTGTAAAGATTGAAGGCACTAGTGGACTCGCATGAAACTCCCAACTCGTCAAATTCTGACGCTTGGTCAATGTCTCTCAGCGTCAGATACCAACGAACAAAAAATCCCCCTTTAGCATTTGTATGGAACGCACCGGGCAGAGCAGCAGCTCGACCGCGGCGCTGTAAGATGACATAGTATTAAGAGTGACAATGGTAGAGAGTAGTATGTAGAGAGACAACAGTAGAGAGTAGTATGTAGAGAGACAACAGTAGAGAGTAGTATGTAGAGAGACAACAGTAGAGAGTAGTATGTAGAGAGACAACAGTAGAGAGTAGTATGTAGAGAGACAACAGTAGAGAGTAGTATGTAGAGAGACAACAGTAGAGAGTAGTATGTAGAGAGACAACAGTAGAGAGTAGTATGTAGAGAGACAACAGTAGAGAGTAGTATGTAGAGAGACAGCAGTAGAGAGTAGTATGTAGAGAGACAACAGTAGAGAGTAGTATGTAGAGAGACAACAGTAGAGAGTAGTATGTAGAGAGACAACAGTAGAGAGTAGTATGTAGAGAGACAGCAGTAGAGAGTAGTATGTAGAGACAACAGTAGAGAGTAGTATGTAGAGAGACAACAGTAGAGAGTAGTATGTAGAGACAACAGTAGAGAGTAGTATGTAGAGAGACAACGGTAGAGAGTAGTATGTAGAGAGACAACAGTAGAGAGTAGTATGTAGAGAGACAACAGTAGAGAGTAGTACGTAGAGAGACAACAGTAGAGAGTAGTATGTAGAGAGACAACAGTAGAGAGTAGTATGTAGAGACAACAGTATATAGTATGTAGAGAGACAACAGTAGAGAGTAGTATGTAGAGAGACAACAGTAGAGAGTAGTATGTAGAGAGACAACAGTAGAGAGTAGTATGTAGAGAGACAACAGTAGAGAGTAGTATGTAGAGACAACAGTAGAGAGTAGTATGTAGAGAGACGACAGTAGAGAGTATTATGTAGACAACAGTAGAGAGTAGTATGTAGAGAGACAACAGTAGAGAGTAGTATGTAGAGAGACAACAGTAGAGAGTAGTATGTAGAGAGACAACAGTAGAGAGTAGTATGTAGAGAGACAACAATAGAGAGTAGTATGTAGAGAGACAACAGTAGAGAGTAGTATGTAGAGAGACAACAGTAGAGAGTATTATGTAGACAACAGTAGAGAGTAGTATGTAGAGAGACAACAGTAGAGAGTAGTATGTAGAGAGACAACAATAGAGAGTAGTATGTAGAGAGACAACAGTAGAGAGTAGTATGTAGAGAGACAACAGTAGAGAGTAGTATGTAGAGAGACAACAGTAGAGAGTATTATGTAGACAACAGTAGAGAGTAGTATGTAGAGAGACAACAGTAGAGAGTAGTATGTAGAGAGACAACAATAGAGAGTAGTATGTAGAGAGACAACAGTAGAGAGTATTATGTAGACAACAGTAGAGAGTAGTATGTAGAGAGACAACAGTAGAGAGTAGTATGTAGAGAGACAACAATAGAGAGTAGTATGTAGAGAGACAACAGTAGAGAGTAGTATGTAGAGAGACAACAGTAGAGAGTAGTATGTAGAGAGACAACAGTAGAGAGTAGTATGTAGAGAGACAACAGTAGAGAGTAGTATGTAGAGAGACAACAGTAGAGAGTAGTATGTAGAGAGACAACAGTAGAGAGTAGTATGAAGAGAGACAACAGTAGAGAGTAGTATGTAGAGAGACAACAGTAGAGAGTAGTATGAAGAGAGACAACAGTAGAGAGTAGTATGTAGAGAGACAGCAGTAGAGAGTAGTATGTAGAGAGACAACAGTAGAGAGTAGTATGTAGAGAGACAACAGTAGAGAGTAGTATGTAGAGAGACAACAGTAGAGAGTAGTATGTAGAGAGACAACAGTAGAGAGTAGTATGAAGAGAGACAACAGTAGAGAGTGTCGAGGCCTGTACTTTCTTAATGGTAGGATGACAGGGGACTCATTAGGCCGGTTCACATACTGCTCAGCTCTTGGGTCTAGTGTAGTTGATTATGCAATTACTGATCTTTAAGAGTGGAGACAAATTCGACCCCAACAACTACCGAGGCATCTGTGTGAACAGTAACCTGGGGAAGGGTTTCTGCTGTATTCTAAACTCCCGTCTACAAGCCTTCCTTACCGAACAAAATGTCCTCAGTAAAGGTCAGATTGGCTTCTTACCAAAACATCGTACCACTGACCACATCTACACCCTACACACCCTAATCAACAAACATCTTACTCAAGCAAACAAAAGTAAAATGTTCGCTAGTTTTGTTGATTTTAGGAAAGCATTTGACTCAATTTGGCATGATGGATTATTTTATAAAACTTTACAAAGTGGTGTAGGCAGTAAAATATATGATATAATCAAATCCATGTATATGGACAACAAATGAGCTGTGAAAATTGATAACAGCAGAACAGAATACTTCACTCAGGGGCGTGGGGTGAGACAGGGCTGTAGCTTGAGTCCTACCCTGTTCATCTATATCTATATCTATGTATCTATATCAACGAGTTAGCGGTGTTACTGGAACAATCTACAGCTCCTGCACTCCCCTTAAACAATATGAAAGTTAAATTCCTGCTCTTTGCAGATGACCTGGTGCTGCTCTCGCCCTCCGAACAAGGGTTACAGCAGCACCTGGATCTGCTAGAGCACTTCTGTCAGAATTGGGCCCTGACAGTTAATTTGGCAAAACCAAGATTGTAATCTTCCAAAAGAAAGCCAGATCCCAGGCAACCAGACACCATTTCACTCTAGGAAACACAGTTCTAGAGCATTCACAATGTTACGACTACCTCTGCCTGAGACTCAGCGCCTCAGGAAGCTTTGACCTTGCAGTGAACGCGCTAAAAGAGAAAGCTCGCAGAGCTCTCTATGCCATCAAAAGGAACTTTAGTAAAATACAAATTCCAATTAACATCTGGTGCAAGATTTTTGACAGTGTCATCATGCCAATTGCACTGTATGGATGTGAGGTATGGGGTCCACTCAGTAAGCTCGACTACACTAGATGGGATAAACATCCCATAGAATCCCTGCATGCAGAATTTATTAGAAATATTCTCAGGGTCCAAAGGAAAACACCCACAAATGCATGCAGGGCAGAATTAGACAGATTCCCATTGGCTTTAAATGTACAAAAAAGATCATTAAAATTCTGGATACATCTGAAATCCAGTGCAGAAAATACCATAAAGTTTAAAGCAATCAGAACCCAAGAGGTCAGCCCTGAAACCAGTGCCCTCTGTCAGCTGGTTCTGAAGTTAACTAATACACTAACCCATCCATCTCAGACCAGCACTGCTTTCCAAAATCATGTCAAAGTCAAACAAATTATGAATCAAAGTATGAAAAAATAGCTGGAACATTGGGATGATCAAACAAAATCACAATCCAAATTAGAATGCTACTTGTCACTAAAAAGAGATTATGAATTGGCAGAGTACCTCTCCACCGTCAGGGATACCAAGCAGAGACAGATTCTTACCAAGTACAGGCTCAGTGACCACAGCCTCGCCGTAGAGAAAGACCGGTACAAGTACAGGCTCAGTGACCACAGCCTCGCCGTAGAGAAAGACCGGTACAAGTACAGGCTCAGTGACCACAGCCTCGCCGTAGAGAAAGACGGCTACAAGTACAGGCTCAGTGACCACAGCCTGCCGTAGAGAAAGACGGCTACAAGTACAGGCTCAGTGACCACAGCCTGCCGTAGAGAAAGACGGCTACAAGTACAGGCTCAGTGACCACAGCCTCGCCGTAGAGAAAGACCGGTACAAGTACAGGCTCAGTGACCACAGCCTCGCCGTAGAGAAAGACCGGTACAAGTACAGGCTCAGTGACCACAGCCTGCCGTAGAGAAAGACCGGTACAAGTACAGGCTCAGTGACCACAGCCTCGCCGTAGAGAAAGACCGGTACAAGTACAGGCTCAGTGACCACAGCCTGCCGTAGAGAAAGACCGGTACAAGTACAGGCTCAGTGACCACAGCCTGCCGTAGAGAAAGGCCGCTACAAACAAGCATGGCTTCCAAAAGAGCAGCGGATCTGTGGTCACTGTACGACTGGTGACGTTGAGACAGAGATGCACTTTCTCCTATACTGCCCAAAGTTTGAACAGATAAGAAAAGGATATTTTTTACAATTCTCAAACAAAATCCAAACTTTAGCTCCCTTGAAGACTCTGATAAACTGGCCCACCTGCTAGGAGAAGGGCCGACTTGCAGCTTGCCATGACATGAGGGACAGTGAGTCGGACACCTCGCCACAATGCCCGACCTAATGTCTGTATTAATCCATCCATGTATTGTCATGCATAGACTGTGTGTGTGTGTGTGTGTGTGTGTGTGTGTGTGTGTGTGTGTGTGTGTGTGTGTGTGTGTGTGTGTGTGTGTGTTTGTCTGTGTGTGTGTGTGTGTGTGTGTGTGTGTGTGTGTGTGTGTGTGTGTGTGTGTGTGTGTGTGTGTGTGCGAAAGAGAGAGAGAAAGTGAGCGTGTACACACAAGTTTTCATATTACATATAACTGTTTTCCTTAATGCTGTCAGTGTTCTAATTGTTACTGTAAAAGATTGTTATGCTGTTTTGCTTGTGCTTTGGCAACACTGTACCTACAGTCATGCTAATAAAGCTACCTTGAATTGAATTGAGTATTATGAAGAGAGACAACAGTAGAGGTATTGCATTTCATCATTTAAAAATATGTGGTGTATGTGTTCCACAGTTGCACTTGTGTTTGTTTTTCACTGAAGAATCCTTCAGAACGGAGGATCAATTGCTCCACACAAATCTTTCACATCACTGTGTGTGAACGAGAGCTGTCACATCAACATTCGTGAACATGGACAACTATAGATGCTACAGCAGCGAAGAAGAAGAAGAAGAAGAAGTGGCCGTGTGTGGGAGGGTGACATGTCGATCACAGGTGAATGTGAGAAGGTTTATAACAACCAGACATGTTTTATATACCGAGCTGTCAGGGCTGCTTTCACACCTCGGAGGTGAGCCATCATGCAGACGAGAGTGTGTTTTTGTTGCATTAAAGGTAAAGGTACTTTATTGTCACATATACATACATGTAGTGAAATTCATTCTCTGCATTTAACCCATCCCTCAAGGGAGCAGTGGGCAGCCATTTACAGCGCCTGGGGACCAACTCCAGATCTGAGCCAGTGCCTTGATCAAGTAGACTGAGTAAACCACGCCCGATCTGCCGGCGATTTGATTTCTCCCTACAGCTCAGGCTGGAAACCTGTACATTTATCTCTATTGCTTCCGTTACAATTTTGCGAGAACCAATCACAAACTGGCTTATCCACCTTGTTGATGCTGCTATCGCTGCTACGTCACCCGGATCGTTGGTCTGATTGGTTGAAGGACTATCCAATTGCATACAGAGTCATTTGAACTATGCCCGCTGGTTCCGCCTCTTGTGTAGAGAAAATACAGAGCAGACTCCCCAGACTAATGTTCAATCTTAAAAGATTGAGCTTGGTCTGGTGATAGCCAGACTATTGATCAAGGGAACTGACTGGAGAACCTACATGTTTTTTGATGGTGGGGGAAACCAGAGCACCCGGAGGAAACCTACGCAAACATGGGGAGAACAGGCAAACTCCACACAGAAAGGCCCAGAACGACCTTGATCCACACCCAGAACCTTCTTGCTGTGAGGCCACAGTGCTAACCACTGGGCCACCATGCTTACGCTTAGATTAGATTGCCAGACCTTCCTCCACAGTGGTACGGAGGAATAATTAATATAATTTGGTCAGTTACAAGGCAGGATTAGCCGGGAGACTTCTTCTAAACAAGGGTGCACATGTAAGTACTTCTTTTGTAGATTATGGTGAACTTGTGTGTGTCGTAGCAGTGCTTTGCCATTGAGAACGAGCTAGCATGCTAACGCTAGCGCTAGCATGCTAATGGTTGTGTTTAGCCCGTCGTTTCGGCTAGTGATGTAGAACGCCCTGCAAATTTTGAACAGCTCACCCAGAGACTGAAGGCAGGACACATTCAGAAACCGTATCTCACTCAGAACAACATGGATAGATTTTTTTCAAAGTTTGTATGTGTGTGGAAGCACCAGAGACACAAAATAACACCCCAAATCCCAGAAAAAGTGATTTTTTCATAATATGGGCACTTTAAAGTTTGTTGTTGTTTTTCGGGGGACGAGATGGTAAGACGATGGTCTCCGTGGGGAAACGGGATGCCAGCTAATGTGAGAATGTTTCAGTGTTTCTCAGCTTTGACTGAAAATAACATTGGAAAGCAATTTCAAAACGCTAATTTAGACTTTAAAAAAAGTGTCTGAAGTGATTAAAACTCCACCAGCCTCCGCTCTCACTCAATTAAGAAGATGATTGGTGGAAATTAAACTGTAATTACACTGATTACTGCTTTTAATATCTTTATATAATATCTTTAAAGCACAGAAACAATATTATACTTTAATTTGTTCAGAATAATTCTGAAGAGAAGATTAATTTCTTCAGAGAAATAAAATGCAAATGAGACCTTTAAAGCTTGACTAAAGGGATCAATAAACTTTTATTTTGTATTGACTTTAACTTATAGATCGACAGTTTACCATGTTTCATTGTGTTGTCTGTTAGTTTGTTTAACCACAAACAAAAAATATGTTCCCATATGAAAACAAACTAACAGTTAAATGTCACATTTATTCTATCTATTAAATTCAATTCAATTCAATTTTATTTATAGTATCAAATCATAACAGGAGTTATCTCAAGACACTTTACAGATAGAGTAGGTCTAGACCACACTCTATAATTTACAAAAAACCCAACAAGTCCCCCAAGAGCAAGCACTAGTGCAACAGTGGCGAGGAAAAACTCCCTTTTAGGAAGAAACCTGGGACAGACCCAGGCTCTTGGTAGGTGGTGTCTGACGTGCCGTTGGGGTGTTATGAACAGTGGCAATAACAATCACAGTATAGATAATGAAACAGTGACTAGAAATAGTGGTTGTTGTAGCGCAGGGAGCAGCACGGCATAGCAGGGAATTTCAGCAGAACCACGGCAACAGCTGGAACCATGATTTTGGTGCCATCCTAATCCCGGGATTTCATCCTGGGTGAAAAGAAACAGAAAGACTCCGGGGAGCGAGCTCCCAGAGCTAGGTTAGTAACAAGCATTTCTGGGACAGAGAAGCAGGTGGGCCGGGCTAGGTAGATACTGCAACTCCTCACTCCCTAACTATAAGCTTTATCAAAGAGGAGAGTCTTAAGTTTACTCTTAAATGTGGTGACAGTATCTGCCTCCCGGACCCAGACTGGGAGCTGGTTCCACAGGAGAGGAGCCTGATAGCTAAAGGCTCTGGCTCCCATTCTACTTTTAGAGACTCTAGGAACCACAAGTAACTCAGCATTCTGGGAGCGCAGTGCTCTAGTGGGACAGTAAGGTACTATGAATCTTAATCTGAATCTTACTATGAATCTTACTTTGAATCTTATCTTAAACTGAACTACTTTGCAGATTATCAAGTTACTTTTAGTGGATATTTATAGTAAGAAGAGGATGAAACATTTAGGGTCCTATCTTGCACCCGGCGCAGCTCAGCACAAAGTCCGGCGCAAAACAGACACACACACACACGCTGACAAACACACAGACACACACACACACACACACACACACACACATACACACACACACACACACACACACACACACACACACACACACACACACACACACACACACACACACACACACACACACACACACACACACACTCACAGGGCCCTATCTTGCATCCGGTGCAGCGCAAAGCCCGACGCAAGTGTCTTAGCTAGTTTAAGACCGACGCAGTTGTCAGTTTCCCATTGTTTAAATAACAAATGCACCTGCGCCCATCTTTGCGCCCATGGGGAGGTGTCTTCAGGTGCAGGGAGGTGTGTTTAGGTGCATTCTGAGCATATTGCTGAGGCAGCAGGAAGTGATCGTACCATTGACCAACAAAAACCTGGTCTAAAGTCAATAACGCAGCATTTCATTGTTATTTTAACAGCACATTAGTAAAATGCTCCTCGGCTCGTGCACACTATGCTTGTTACACACACAGGGACGCACAGCAGCACACACACATGCAGTGTTAATATTACGGTGCCAATCCTCCATCATAACAGCAATGCTCCAATGTCCAAACACGCCTGGCTTTTAAAGGGAATGGGAGATGACACTCCCCCAAAACACACCTCTGATTAATGAAGACACTAAGTACAACCCTTTAGAACCAGGCGCCCGGCGCACGGGCCCTTTTTTCTGTCGTCAAACTAGCAAAAGTGGATTTGGACACGCCCTAAACGCACCTGCACCAGGCGCTTCACGCCGTGCGCTCAGATTGTTAAAATAGGGCCCGTATACTTTATTAGCCCCATGGCGTCTCCTAAGGCTGTTCTCATGAACCATACATAAAGCTACGAAAATTGGTATGTATTCAGAGGTATGGGGGGATGTTTGGTTCATAAAACACAGGGATTTCTAGACGGGGAGTAGAGTTCATGTCCTGAAGAAGTTAAGGAGAAAACACAAGACTTTCACCCAGGAAACAGGAGTTCATGTCCTGAAGAAGTTAAGGAGAAAACTCAAGACTTTCACCCAGGAAACAGGTGTTCATGTCCTGAAGAAGTTAAGGAGAAAACACCAGACTTTCACCCAGGAAACCAACACAGTCTCACTCCCAACTCGTCAAATGTCTGACACATGGCCAAGGACCCGTGGCGTTAAGTTTCATCGCCAGGGAGGTACCCGTTGCGTTATTTTCCGACGAGGGGGTCCGTCAGATAGACAGTCATGTTAATCCCTCACCGTCAGATATCAACCAAAGAAAAAACACGCCCCCTTAACTCGAAATCTGTGACAGTTTTATTGTTGGTATTTTTAATCAACATTATTCACCAGATCTTATCATGGTTTATATGCATTTCTTTTAATGTTATTATTTCGGTCTATTTCGGCCAGAGAAGCTGGGTTTCTTTGTTGTTTATTGATATTTTTAAACTATAACGCTACATCTATCAACATTTATTTATATATATATATATATATATATATATATATATATATATATATATATATAGAAAACCTACAGTTGAGTGTTTAGAATAATAGAATCAATAATTTGCATTTGTTTTGACTTGTACTGTTGTGTATATACAAAGAGAAGCATTTTTTATTTTATTTTCCATGCATAGTTATTTTAAAACCCAATTTTCTAATGTTGCGGTTGATGACTATTAATATCAAATACTAAAGGGAAAAAACATGAGCATAGTTATGTGTGGGACTTAATATCACACTGCATTAGTTGTTTTAAATAAATTACTTTTTTGAAATATCAATTTATGGTAGGCCTAACATATTAATTATTATATTCAGAAGACGATCTCATATCAATTACCATGGTTACAGCTTGTAGCCATCCTAACCTTTGTAGCCTTTACTGAGAGATTACCTTTTTAAAATTAAGAAGGGACTAGTTTTAGGAGGCATTTTCAGGAAATTAAAAGGATAAGCAGATTGTTGCCGAGGTTTTTGTTTACAGAGTAAGATGTATATATCTTTGTATGGGTATGTGTACATATACAACATGTGTTTTGGCATTTTTGGCACACTTCTGCCTCAGCCTATACTGCACACAGACAAAACTCACACATCTCATTCAACCATTTGACAAGCTGAGGAGTTGGTGGTGACATGGGTCAGAGGGTATCAGAGGTCATAATGATGAACCAATCAATGGGCTCGGCTCCTATAGACACCTTGGTGTTCATATGGACAACACCTGGCTGGAAGGCCCGTGTTCAAAGTGTGTGTTCATCATTTAGAGCAGACACTCACGGTGAATCACAGGGTTTATGTTATATATGACTGTCATGAAGGTTGTGGAGAGGAATAGAAACCAGTCTCTCCAGGCAAGCACAGAGAATATGACCTGATCTATCTTTATTCTCCATGCCAAGTATGAGTTCTTATACTCTAGTAGAAGATGTAAACTTAACATTTCTAAACTATAGGCCTATTCGGACCTACCTCAATTACAACTTTAAATAATGTTGCTTGAGGCTGGTTGTGCAATAGCTTCATGATATGATGCTAATGGTTGTGTGTTACTCTGCACTGTTTGTGATGCTTCAGTCTGACTACGTATCACTTTGTTTATGTTTTTTTATTGTAAGTATATGTCAGCTGTATGATAAAACAATATGTCAAGTGTTATGTGTGAAGAATTTGAACTCAAGGCAGATATCACTCCGGGGACAATAAAGTATCACCTGCATATCCATGATATTGTCATGAGCACTCTCTCTCCCTGGTAGCAACATTAATTGCATTCAATTCTCTGCCACTCTGCTCACTCTCTCCCTACTCTGCCTAACGAGTTCCACCTGGCTCCGCCCTGCTCTGCTCTTGTTACCTGGCCAGCTGCACTGCATTTCCCACTCACCATCCTCACCTTGCCTCACTCTGTTCTAATTACTCTGCCAGCTGAACTGCATTTCCCCACTAACCTCTCCCAGTATATCAAGCCCTGTTTTTCAGCCAAACCCTGTCAGATCATCTTCAAACCCGGACCTGTAACCTGCCTGTCTGTGCTCTGACTCCTGTTGGTGATACCTATCCTCTCTTGACTGCCTCCTTGTTCTACTGCCCCGTCTATTCCGACCTGCCTTCTGGACCTCGACTACTCTCCGATCTTCAGCCCCTCCGGTAACTCGATTCTGCCTTCTGTCTCTCACCACGATATTTGCCCAGCCCTGATCTGTACTTCTGCCTGCCATTCATATTGCTGTTGTGTGTGTGTTCCCCCAGTTCTCCGACCACCAGATGAGCGAGCCCAGACGCTTCACCACCCTCAGTCCGATACGCCGCTCCATCACTGGGGAACACACACACTAGCACTTGGACTGGACACCCCCGGACATTTGGTGACCCCCGGAGCACATATACCCACAGGACCCTGAAAAACTCCAGTGTCCCAAGTACCCCTGACACCCCTGGTACTCCTCTTCCCGCCTGTAACCTCCAATAAAGAACTCTGAATTTGAACTTGCGCTCTTGGGTCCTCTTCTGTTCGTGACAGAATGATCTGACCATCATGGACCCAGCGCACTCCCTGACCACGATGGAAGAAGAGCCAGAGATGACTGCCCTACAGCGACTGGAACGCTCTGAGGGAGACATAAATCGGATGGCTGGCGACATCGCTTCTCTTCTCCAGCTATTCATCCAGCAGCAACAACAGTTCCAACTGCAGCAACAACAGCTAGCCCAAGCCCTGCAACTACTCTCAAACCCGGCTACTCCACCTGCATCCCCCCCTGGTCCTTCTGTTCCTGTACCACCGACACTCCTTCATCCCTCCGCTGGAGGTCCCAATGCTGCAGGCCCGGCAGTGCTGCCACCAGATCCCCACGCTCCTGAACCAAAGATTGGGAACCCGGAACGTTTTGATGGCAACCAGAAGCAAGTAAGACCATTCTTGTGCAGCTGCCGAATCCAGTTTGCACTACAGCCCAGGACTTTCTCTACAGAGGGAGCCAAGGTGGGGTATGTCATCACACATCTCACCGGTCGAGCTCGGTTGTGGGGAACGGCGGAATTCGACCGGCAAACCCCAGCCTGTGCCTCCTTCAGTGCCTTTGAGGAGGAGATGTTAAAGGTCTTTGACCTAGGCTCGCCAACAGCCGAAGCGTCACAAGCTCTGCTCACCATCCGTCAGGGCAATCGGACAGTGGCAGACTTCTCCATTGACTTTCGTACCCTGGCCAGTCAAAGCTCGTTTAACCCAGAGGCACTGGTGCAAGCCTTCCTCCATAGCCTGGCGGACTATATCAAAGACGAGCTTGTTTCCCATGACCCGCCCTCAACGCTTGATGCCGCCATTGACCTTGCCGTCCGCATTGACCGCCGTATACAGACCCGGAGGAGGGAGAAGGGCCGTCTCAGTCAACCTGCCATCCGCACTCGGGTCGATACCGCCTCTGTCCAGCCCCTGCCTGTCAAGTCCCATAGCCAACTCAATCAGCCTGAGCCCATGGAGATCCGGGTGAGCTCAACAGACCTTCAGTCTCCCTCCATCCGAAAAACCCTGCTTCATCTCCGCCTTCAGCTTTCTGACAAGACTCATACATTGGCCGCCCTTGTGGATTCCGGAGCCGAAGCAAACATCATGGACCCTGAGCTTGCACAGCAACTGGGTGTGAACCATCATCAACTGACACAACCCATTCCTGCACGAGCCCTGGATGGGCATCATCTTGGCACTGTCACTCATATCTCCGCCCCTGTGACAATCCTGCTGTCAGGAAACCACCAGGAGTCCATCCAGTTTCACCTCCTACACTCACCTGGCCAACCACTCATTCTTGGATACCCGTGGCTCCGTCAGCACAACCCCCACATCGACTGGGAGACAGGAACAGTCCGTGAGTGGGGAAGGAGTTGTCACCAGACCTGTTTAAAGGGGGCCACCCTGCCCGTTCTCCGGGAAAGATCTAGCGCTACCCCCGACATATCCAATGTTCCGGCCTGTTACCACAGCCTGAAAGAGGTGTTCAACAAATCCAAGGCGACATCTCTACCCCCACACAGACCCTATGACTGCGCAATTGATCTCCTGCCTGGCACAGCACCTCCCAAGGGTCGTCTGTATTCTCTGTCAGCCCCGGAAAGAAAGGCCATGGAGGACTACATTAATGACTCTCTTGCCGCCGGGATAATTAGACCGTCATCTTCCCCCGCAGGAGCGGGATTCTTCTTTGTCGGCAAGAAGGACGGTTCTCTTCGTCCATGCATAGATTACCGGGGTCTGAACGACATCACGGTTAAGAATCGCTACCCACTGCCCTTACTTTCGTCTGCCTTCGAACTGCTGCAGGGAGCCACTGTATTCACAAAGCTGGACCTTCGCAATGCCTACCATCTGGTGCGGATGAGGGAGGGAGACGAATGGAAGACAGCGTTCAACACACCAACCGGCCACTATGAATATCTCGTCATGCCCTTCGGCCTCACCAATGCCCCAGCAGTTTTTCAAGCCCTAGTGAATGATATCCTCAGGGACATGCTAAATACGTTCGTATTTGTGTACCTTGACGATATTTTAATATTCTCAAAGACTCTGTCAGAACACACGCACCACGTCCAGTTGGTCCTGCGCCGCCTGCTGGAGAACTCTCTTTTCGTGAAGGCAGAGAAGTGCGAGTTCCATGCCAAGACCGTTTCATTCCTGGGGTATGTGGTGACCGAGGGCAGCATTCAGATGGATCTCACGAAGGTGTCGGCTGTCACTTCCTGGCCAGTTCCTGAGTCTCGGAAAAAGTTGCAACAGTTCCTGGGCTTTGCCAACTTTTATAGGAGATTCATCAGAAACTATAGCACAGTGGCTGCACCCCTCACGGCGCTAACCAGCACTAAACAACCGTACCAATGGACATCAGCTGCTGATAAGGCCTTCAATATCCTCAAGACATGTTTCACTTCTGCTCCCATCCTCCAGATGCCAGATGCAGCAAGGCAGTTTGTGGTGGAGGTAGATGCTTCGGACGTGTGAGTGGGTGCAGTGCTTTCTCAAAGAGCAGCTGAGGATGGCAAGATGCACCCCTGTGCCTTCTACTCCCGTCGGCTAACCCCTGCCGAATGCAACTACGACATTGGGAACCGCGAGCTGTTGGCTGTCAAGCTCGCCCTTGAAGAATGGCGACACTGGTTAGAGGGGTCAAAGGAACCATTCGTAGTGTGGACAGACCACAAGAACCTGGAGTATATCCAAACAGCCAGGAGGCTGAACTCCCGTCAACAGCGGTGGTCTCTGTTCTTTACGCGCTTCAATTTCACGCTCTCCTACCGCCCGGGATCTCGCAACATCAAACCTGATGCTCTTTCCCGGATGTTTCAGAAGGACGAGACCACCGCCATGACAGCCCCCATTCTTCCCAGCCACTTTGTCGTAGCGGCCCTCACCTGGGAGATCGAGAAGCAGGTCATGGAGGCTCTTCGAGACCAGCCAGGCCCAAGCACCAGCGCCCCCAACCGTCTGTTTGTTCCAGCAAATCTCAGGTCTCCTGTGATTCAGTGGGGGCACGAATCCCGTCTGGCCTGTCATCCCGGCATCACTCGCACCCTTCATCTGGTCCGCCAGCGGTTCTGGTGGCGGCGGATGAGACGGGATGTCCAAGAATTCATCCGAGCTTGTCCCACTTGTAACCGAAACAAGACCCCCAACCAGCCTCCTGCTGGGTTGCTGCAACCCCTACTCATACCCAAGAGGCCCTGGTCCCACGTTTCACTGGACTTTGTTACGGGCCTTCCGCCCTCTGACGGACACACAGTCATCCTTACCATTGTTGACCGCTTTAGTAAGATGACCCACTTCGTGCCCCTTCCCAAACTACCCTCTGCTAAGGAGACCGCCCAGGTGGTCCTGGAACATGTGTTTCGTATCCATGGCCTACCCCAGGATATAGTGTCAGACCGGGGCCCGCAATTCTCAGCAACCTTTTGGAAGGAGTTCTGTCATCTCCTTGGGGCCACCGCCAGCCTATCGTCTGGATTCCACCCGCAGTCAAACGGCCAGACTGAACGCATGAACCAGGAGCTGGAGAAGGCACTGAGGTGTGTGGCTTCCCAAAATCCCCGGGCCTGGGCTCAACACCTGCTCTGGGTGGAATATGCCCATAATTCACTCACCAGTTCCTCCACCGGGCTCTCCCCCTTTCAGTGTGTCTACGGGTATCAACCTCCACTGTTTGCCAGCCAGGAGGCGGATGCCACCTGTCCGTCTGCTCTTGCGTATGCCCGCCGCTGCCGCCGCACTTGGGCCCAGGCTCGCACTGTGCTCCTGAAGTCTGGAACCAGCTACGCCGTCGGTGCCAACCGACGGAGGACCCCAGCACCTACTTACCGGGTTGGTCAGAAGGTCTGGCTGTCTGCCCGGGATCTGCCGCTGCGGGTTGAATCACGAAAGCTGGCCCCTCGCTTCATTGGTCCTTTTCCTGTGCAGAAAGTCATCAGTCCAACGGCGGTTCGACTTCAGTTGCCCGCTTCCATGCGGGTCCATCCCACCTTCCACGTCTCCAAGGTCAAGCCGGTCCATGAAAGTCCCCTGGTCCCTGCAGCTCCGGCGCCACCTCCTCCGCGCCTCGTAGATGGCGGTCCTGTCTTCACCGTCCGGCGGCTGCTCCGCTCTAGGCGAAGGGGTAGGGGTCTCCAGTACCTCGTTGACTGGGAGGGATATGGTCCAGAGGAGAGGACCTGGATCCCGGCCAGGAGCATAGTGGACCGGACCCTTATCACTGACTTCCACCGACTACATCCTGATCAGCCTGCAATCCGTAGGGGCCGTCCAAGAGGGGTCCCTAGCCGTCCTGCCCGCCCTGCTTCCTGTCCTGTGCCTGACCCTGCTCCTGTCTCAGTGCCTGTCCTGTCTCCCGACCGTGACCCTCCAGCTCTTTCTGAGGATGAGGATATTCACTCGGACCGCTCGGAGGAGTTCTGACCCGCCGCCTGCTCCCCTCCACCCTCCCGGCATGATGTTGTTCTTGGGACTTCTGGAGCCGTCCCTTGGAGGGGGGGTTCTGTCATGAGCACTCTCTCTCCCTGGTAGCAACATTAATTGCATTCAATTCTCTGCCACTCTGCTCACTCTCTCCCTACTCTGCCTAACGAGTTCCACCTGGCTCCGCCCTGCTCTGCTCTTGTTACCTGGCCAGCTGCACTGCATTTCCCACTCACCATCCTCACCTTGCCTCACTCTGTTCTAATTACTCTGCCAGCTGAACTGCATTTCCCCACTAACCTCTCCCAGTATATCAAGCCCTGTTTTTCAGCCAAACCCTGTCAGATCATCTTCAAACCCGGACCTGTAACCTGCCTGTCTGTGCTCTGACTCCTGTTGGTGATACCTATCCTCTCTTGACTGCCTCCTTGTTCTACTGCCCCGTCTATTCCGACCTGCCTTCTGGACCTCGACTACTCTCCGATCTTCAGCCCCTCCGGTAACTCGATTCTGCCTTCTGTCTCTCACCACGATATTTGCCCAGCCCTGATCTGTACTTCTGCCTGCCATTCATATTGCTGTTGTGTGTGTGTTCCCCCAGTTCTCCGACCACCAGATGAGCGAGCCCAGACGCTTCACCACCCTCAGTCCGATACGCCGCTCCATCACTGGGGAACACACACACTAGCACTTGGACTGGACACCCCCGGACATTTGGTGACCCCCGGAGCACATATACCCACAGGACCCTGAAAAACTCCAGTGTCCCAAGTACCCCTGACACCCCTGGTACTCCTCTTCCCGCCTGTAACCTCCAATAAAGAACTCTGAATTTGAACTTGCGCTCTTGGGTCCTCTTCTGTTCGTGACAGATATGTGAAAATTAAAACGTTGCCGTAGGACTATATCAAACATATCGTTGGAAAGGTCTCAACCTCCACAGTAACATATGTCAGTCTGAAGAGGATCCATTACTCCTACTCTGAAATATTGACCTCTGAACCTTGAACCCAGTACATGTTTGAAGGCTTGTCATTTAGTAACAGAAGGAGCTACAAACATGGGACCAGCTGTTATAGAAAGCTCTGGACCTCAGCTGTCATGTAGATATGGTCACCAATGTTTAACCACTGTAAGCACTGGCAAATATGGTAATGAGCTATTTTCACCTATTTAACGATTTGATTGTTAAAATCTGATGACACCAGTGTGTTCCCCATCCCAAAAAACCCAGGGGGCATCCACAATGATACACTTTTAACTTCTAATTATGAGAAATATACCAATATACTTTAAAACTACAACTCCCATAAGAGACTGGAGCTGCCTATGTTCGATTCCTGTGGTTTCTGCTGTCTGCCGTGAATGGGCTTCATTCCATTTCAGATTGCCGCCGCCCGCCGGCCGACCGAGCAGACAATACATGAGACAAATACATGAAACTGTATTTTATTATTATTATTATCTTCATTGTTTAAATCCTCAAATACAATGTTAGATGTTAGACAAAAACATAAAAATTACGAATATTATGTATTTTTGTATCTTCTTATCTGCCGAGCGGCTCGTACTACGTCACTTCCTGAGTCTTCAGCTGATTTTTTAAAACGTTATTATGGTGCATAACTTACTGGAAGAAAACTGAGCTATGTGTTGTTGTTGGTGATAAAACCACTGATTATATATATATATTATATATATATATATATATATATATATATATATATATATATATATATATATATATATATATATATATGAACATTGAAGCTGATTGCTGTCCAATTTTGTGAATGAATGGCCGCATTGCATTGTGGGATATGGGCTTTGAATGCGTCTAGCTGGGTCTAGCTTGGATCATATCGTAATGTTCTGTATTACAGCGTACTGTAATATTTCACCGGTAATAAGACCGAAATAATATTGTTAAAATAAAGAAATGAATATCATGATAACATCTAAATAAATGTTGATAGATGTAGCGTTATAGTTTAAAAATATCAATAAACAACAAAGAAACCCAGCTTCCCTGGCCGAAATAGACCGAAATAATAACATTAAAAGAAATGCATATAAACCATGATAAGATCTGGTGAATAATGTTGATTAAAAATACCAACAATAAAAGTGTCACAGATTTCGAGTTAAGGGGGCGTGTTTTTTCTTTGGTTGATATCTGACGGTGAGGGATTAACATGACTGTCTATCTGACGGACCCCCTCGTCGGAAAATAACGCAACGGGTACCTCCCTGGCGATGAAACTTAACGCCACGGGTCCTTGGCCATGTGTCAGACATTTAACGAGTTGGGAGTGAGACTGTGTTGAGGAAACAGGTGTTCATGTCCTGAAGAAGTTAAGGAGAAAACACCTCCTCTCTCTCTCTCTCTCTCTCTCTCTGTGTCTCTCTCTCTCTCTCTCTCTCTGTGTGTCTCTCTCTCTGTGTGTCTCTCTCTGTCTCTCTCTCTGTGTGTGTCTCTCTCTCTGTGTCTCTCTCTCTGTCTCTCTCTCTCTCCCCCTCTCTCTCTCTCTGTCTCTCTCTCTCCCCCCTCTCTCTCTCCCTCTCTCTCTCCCTCTCTCTCTCTCTCCCCCCCTCTCTCTGTCTCTCTCTCTCTCCCCCCCTCTCTCTCTCCCTCTACCTCTCTCTCTCTCCATCTTTTGGTCCAGATTAAAAAGTCTCGTGGCACTGTAGTCGGGCCTCTGGCTGAGCCGGGCGGGGCTAAGTGCTGTCACATGTCAGCAGCGGGGGCGGCCGCCGATTGGCCGGCTCAGTAAGCAAGGGCAGCTTTGCCGTAGTGTTTCTCCCACATCAAACACCTTTTCAACCCGTTGCTTTGACAACCGTCAGCCAGCAGCTGATTGGAGCTGACTGAGGCAGGTTGAGACGGGGCCTCCAGTAAACCCAAGGAGATGGAGTCTGATGATTTCATCTGATTTAGTTTCACATTCTAGAAATGTTAGTCGCCTTTAGTCAAAGCTCTTTGATCTGACAACTCAATCAAATGACTCTCGAACTTGTCAACCTTCTTCTTTAAAGCGACAGGAACTCAAAACAAAAGTCAAAACATGCTGTTTCTCTGTGTGTGTGTGTGTGTGTGTGTGTGTGTGTGTGTGTGTGTGTGTGTGTGTGTGTGTGTGTGTGTGTGTGTGTGTGTGTGTGTGTGTGTGTGTGTGTGTGGTTTGACAGACTGTTTCTCTGAAGATATATTTGCCGAGAAACCAACTTCCTGCGGACGTTGGTGAAAACAGCTTCAGGAACACATCATAAGGTGTGTAACAATAAGTACATGTTTGGACAGGTTGGCTGTCAGTTGATGAAGTTTATTTGGCAGGTGCATTCTTACATTTGATTGTGTCTTGACAACATTCACAGTGAAGTCTCCCTCCAATAATGTGACTAGGAAATGTTTAAAAAATTGAAAAACATGCCAAGAGGTTAGAATATAGGAATAAAATATAATGTAAAGTATATGTGAAGGCGTGTGCAGGAATAAACATGTAGTATGAAGGTAAAGGTGTACGTGATGTAGTACGGTGTCTATAAATAGATGTCTGGAACAGCTGTACAGTAAAAGTGACTGTTTAAAAGTCACGTCATGCAATCATTTGGAGTTAAAACTTTACTTATCCAGAGGGAAGTTGCTGTGCAGAAGTTGTAATATTTATTTATTCATTTATTCAAACGTCATCATCGTATCATTAAAACACAATTTAAGAAGGTACATCACAAGTTTTAAATCTTTTCTTGGAATTTAAGGTCAATGAACCTCATTTATATGAAATTATACTTCTTTTTGTTCTCATTATACAGAAATTTTGAATTATTTTGACTAATAGTTATGATCAGAGGATGGTGAGTGGCTAATCACAGACTGGTTTATATCAAAAGTTTAGTCAGGATACCGTTTTAAAACCATTTCTTTTTTAAATGCTATAAAATTGAATAAAACACCCAAGATTGAATGAAAGTAGTCAATGATTTCACCTGATAACTTAAGGAACCATCTGTGTTATTTTTTGGGCCATTAGATTTAAAAGAAACCATATTTCAGTTTTAAAAAAACGTTGAAAACAAGTCAAATTTGACCCGAGGAAAACACAAGGGTTAAATTGCATTTCTATCTTCTACAGGACCCTAAATCTGATGTCTGATGGATTCAGAGTGGCGGCAACTTCATGTAGACATTCGGGGGAAGTGAGACGCTTTCAATCGTAAAAAAAGAAGAAAAAAGAAGGTATTTAACAATTTTAAGATTGTGTGTTTGTCACGTAACACCTGCCAAACATGCAGGTTTATTCTGAAGCAAACGATTTCCAACATTTTCAGATGCTCATCATCATCCTGAGATGGAGTCACTCTCCCTCTGTGAGGCCAAGCAGCCTCGCTGTGTGTGTGTGTGTGTGTGTGTGTGTGTGTGTGTATGTGCATGTGTGTATGTGTGTATGTGTCTGTGTGTGTATGTGCATGTGTGTATGTGTGTATGTGTGTGTGTGTGTGTCTGTGTGTGTGTCTGTGCGTGTGTGTGTGTGTGTTTGTGTATGTGTGTGTGTGTATGTGTCTGTATGTGTGTGTGTCTGTGTGTGTGTGTCTGTGTGTGTCTGTGTGTGTGTGTGTGTGTGTGTGTGTGTATGTATGTGTGTCTGTGTATGTGTGTTTGTGTCTGTGTGTGTGTATGTGTGTCTGCGGGTGTGTCTGTGTGTGTGTGTGTGTGTGTGTGTGTGTGTGTGTGTGTGTGTGTGTATGTGTGTGTGTGTGTGTGTGTGTGTGTGTGTATGTGTCTGTGTGTGTGTGTGCATGTGTGTGCGTGTGCATGCGTGCATGCGTGCATGCGTGCATGCGTGTGTGTGTGTCGGTAGTAGCTACATGCTAATGGCAGTAAACATGTCATCTTGGCGGCCATTGTTGTTAAATTCTCCCCAATTCTGGGTCTCATTCCTGCTGAAACATGTCCGATTGGGTAGTGTTTGGTTCAGAAGCCTTTATCTGAGATTTCTGACATTAGAAAGTTCTGCTTCGCTCCACTACAATCTAACGTTAGCATACTCCCAGCTGCTAACGGCTATGTAGCATGCTAACGCGACATAGCTGTAATCTAGGCCAATGCTGGTAATTTCTCCCAAAATTCCGGTCACTTTACTGCTGGGACATGTCCGGTTGTTTAGTATTTGGTTTAGAAGCCTTTATTGGTGATTGTTCGTGGTAGCAGCAGAGTATATACCAGGACTTCGCCGTGAAAAATCACCACCTTTGGCCAAGAACAGCTATGTTGTACTGTCAATGTCTAATGTTTTCTCCCAGCAACCGGCGGAATGTCCAAAACACAACTACCGGCAATCGCGCAAGTGTTGAACCGATCAGGTAGTGTCGTAAAAGCATGAGCTACTGCGCATGCGCAGACTTATGCACATGCGCAGAACGGATCGGGCAGGTGGAACGGATCGGGTACTGACAGTGACGCAGACTTTATCGCACTTGTTTCCTGAATAAAAAATGAAGGCGTTCATTGACAGCTGACGGATCCATGGGGCGGCTCTGACTCAATGCAACATGACCTGTAGATCCATCCATCCATCCGTCCACCCTTCCATCAACCATCCACCCACTCATCCATCCATCCACCCTTCCATCCATCCACCCACTCATCCATCTATCCACCCACTCATCCATCCATCCACCCTTCCATCCATCCACCCACTCATCCATCTATCCACCCACCCATCCATCCATCCATCCATCCATCCATCCACCCACTCATCCATCCATCCACGCACCCATCCATCCTTCCACCCAACCATCCTTCCATCCATCTATCCTTCCACCCATCCATCCATCCACCCTTCCATCCATCCATCATCCATCCATCCATCCTTCCACCCACCCATCCATCCATCCGTCCACCCTTCCATCAACCATCCACCCACTCATCCATCCATCCATCCATCCACCCACTCATCCATCCATCCACCCTTCCATCCATCCACCCACTCATCCATCCATCCACCCACACATCCATCCATCCATGCATCCATCCATCCAAACACCCACCCACCCTTCCATCCATCCATCCACCCACCCATCCATCCATCCACCCACCCATCCATCCATCCATCCATCCATCCACCCACTCATCCATCCATCCACCCACACATCCATCCATCCATGCATCCATCCATCCAAACACCCACCCACCCTTCCATCCATCCACCCATCCATCCATCCACCCACCCATCCATCCATCCACCCACCCATCCATCCATCCATCCATCCACCCACCCATCCATCCTTCCACCCAACCATCCTTCCACCCATCCATCCATCCACCCTTCCATCCATCCATCATCCATCCATCCATCCTTCCACCCACCCATCCATCCATCCGTCCACCCTTCCATCAACCATCCATCCATCCACCCACTCATCCATCCATCCACCCTTCCATCCATCCACCCACTCATCCATCCATCCACCCACACATCCATCCATCCATGCATCCATCCATCCAAACACCCACTCACCCTTCCATCCATCCATCCATCCATCCATCCATCCACCCATCCATCCAAACACCCACCCACCCATCCATCCATCTATCCATCTAACCTTCCATCCACCCACCCATCCATACACCCAACCACCCACCCATCCATCCTTCCATCCACCCATCCATCCATCCATCCTTCCACCCACCCATCCTTCCATACATCCATCCATCCATCCATACATCAACCCATCCATCCATCCATCCACCCACCCACCCACCCACGCTTCCATCCACCCAGCCTTCCATCCATCCATCCATCCATCTATCCTTCCACCCACCCATCCTTCCATCCATCTATCCTTCTACCCATCCATCCATCCACCCTTCCATCCATCCATTCATCCATCCATCCATCCATCCTTCCACCCACCCATCCTTCCATCCATCCATCCATCCATCCATCCATCAACCCATCCATCCACCCTTCCATCTATATATCCGTCCACCCATCCATCCAGACACCCACCCACCCATCCACCCCTCCACCCATCCATCCATCTATCCTTCCACCCACCCATCTTCCATCCATCCATCCATACATCAACCCATCCATCCACCCACCCACCCTTCCATCCATCCATCCATCTATCCATCCACCCATCCATCCTTCCACCCACCCACTCATCCTTCCATCCATCCATCCATACATCCACCCGTCCATCCACCCACCCTTCCATCCATACATCCATCCACCCATCCATCCATCCACCCACCCTTCCTTCCATCCACCCATCCATCCATCCATCCTTCCATCCACCCATCCACCTATCCATCATCCATCCATCTATCCTTCCACCCACACATCCTTCCATCCATCCATCCACCCTTCCATCCATCCATCCATCCTTCCATCCACCCATCCACCTATCCATCATCCATCCATCTATCCTTCCACCCACCCATCCTTCCATCCATCCATCCATCCATCCATCAACCCATCCATCCATCCACCCACCCACCCTTCCATCCACCCAGCCTTCCATCCATCCATCCATCCATCCGTCTAACCTTCCACCCACCCATCCTTCCATCCATCTATCCTTCCACCCATCCATCCACCCACCCACCCTTCCATCCATCCATCCATCCATCTATCCTTCCACACACCCATCCTTCCATCCATCCACCCATCCATCCAGACACCCACCCACCCATCCACCCCTCCATCCATCCATCCATCCATCCATCTATCCTTCCACCCACCCATCCTTCCATCCATCCATCCATACATCCACCTATCCATCCACCCACCCTCCCAACCTTCCATCCATCCATCCAGACACCCACCCACCCATCCACTCCTCCACCCATCCATCCATCCATTTGTGTGTGTGTGTGTGTGTATGTGTCTGTGTGTGCGCGTGCATGCGTGTGTGTGTGAGATGGATTCATTCTCCCTCTGAGAGGCCAAGCAGCCTCACTTTGATTTGTCTTGGATTTGTCAGAAGTCTTCCCGTCATCTCCAGCGCAGGCCGGCAGCCTCTCACTGATTGGCACGTTGATTCAAGCACAACCGGGCGACGCAGACTTCGTCGCACTTGTCCACTCTTCCATCATCCATCCATCCATCCATCCATCTATCCTTCCACCCTTCCATCCATCCACCCACTCTTCCATCATCCATCCAACCATCCATCCACCCACCCTTCCATCCATCCATCCACCCATCCATCTACCCCCCGACCCACCCACTCATCCTTCCATCCATCCATCCATCCATCCATCCATCCATACATCCACCCAGCCTTCCATCCATCCATCCATCCATCCACCCACCCACCCTTCCATCCATTCATCCATCCATCCAACATCCATCTATCCTTCCACCCACCCATCCTTCCATCCATCCATCCATCCATATATCCACCCATCCATCCATCCATCCACCCACCCACCCACCCATCCATCCATCCATCCATCGTTCCATCCATCCATCCATCCATCCATCCATCCATCGTTCCATCCATCCATCCATCCACCCACCCACCCATCCATCCATCCATCCATTCATCCATCCATCCATCCACCCCCCCCACTCATCCACTCATCCATCCATCCATCCATCCGTCCGTTCAAATCAGCATTAATCAAGATGTCTCGCTCCGTTCCTCCTCGTATCAAATCAGACTAATGATTGCCGGCATTCAGCAGCCGATGAAGGCCGTCCACAGCGAAGGGGCCGAGCGCTGCCGGCGCCGCAATCACACCGCCACTCGCTCTCTCACTCGCTCGCTCTCTCACTCGCTTCCCGGAGATTTCTGCCTGTAGAATCACAGTGTTTTTCTTTCTCTTAACTAATTATTTTTAATAAAAAACGACGATGATTGACGCGCGGGGAATAAAAGAAGTGTGTGTTTCACAAACCCCTGAAGCCGAGAGCATTTAGATCGCCGCGGCCTGAAAATACTCATCATTTTTTTTTATTTCCTCCTTCTCTCAATCAAGCTCGCTTCCAGCCAAGATAACTTCATTTCCACTGTGGTGTAAATAAGGCAGACTGCCCCAAACACCCCAGAGAAAGGTTTAATCAGGCGGCACGGTTCTAGTGTTAACGGCACAACCTGCAGGGACACGCGCTCATCTTCAGACAGAAAACAGAGAATCTTTGTTAAGTTTGCATTTATGTGATCCCTTCTCATCTGTAGCTGTAGTCCTTTAGCATCAATATCTGTAGTTCCGTGTGTGTGTGTGTGTGTGTGAGTGTGAGTGTGAGTGTGTGTGTGTGTGTGTGTGTGTGTGTGTGTGTGTGTGTGTGTCTGTCCAACACAGTCTCACTCCCTACATGGCCAAGGACCCCTGGCGTTGTTCCAATGAGACCTGTTGCATTGGTTTTCGACGGGGGGGTCCGTCACATAGACATTCATGTCAATCCCTCACCGTCGGATATAGACGAAAGAAAAAACACGCCCCCCTTAACCTCTAAATCTGTGGCAGTCTTATTATTGGTATTAGTAGCCCAATAACCGCTGTTTTAATCAACATTTATTCACCAGATCTTATCATGGTTCATGTATTTCTTTTAATGTTAATATTTTGGTCTATTTCGGCCAGAGAAGCTGGATTAATTTCTTGTTTATTGATATTTTTAAACTATAACGCTACATCTATCAACATTTTTTTAGATTTTATCATGGTATTCATTTCTTTATTTTAATATTATTCTTATTACCGGTGATATATTACAGTATGCTGTAAAACAGTAAGTAAAATCAAAATCAGCTGAAGTGACATAGAAATTACCGCTCCTCATCTGTGAAAGATTGCTGCACCTTGTACGTGAGAATTTACACAATAAAAATACCAATAATGAAATAAGTGTCTTATGATAAGCACTTTGATTTGCCTTACATTAGGCTGTATGTTTAGAAATACAGCCTAATGGCTTGTTTGACTAATTTGCATTTGTTTTGACTTGTACTGTTGTGAAAAACAAAAAATAAACTTTTTACAAAGAGAAGCATTTTTTATTTATTTTATGTTCCATGCATCATTATTTAAAAATGCAATTTTCAAATTTTGCAGTTGATGAATGTTAATAGCAAAGACTAAAAGGAAAAAACATGAGCATATTCATGTGTGGGACTTTGTAAGATGTAAAATCACACTGCATTATTAGTTGTTTTAAATAAATGACTTTTTTGAAATATCAATTTATGGTAGGCCTAACATATTAATTATTATATTCAGAAGATGATCCTCATATCAATCACCATGGTTACAGCTTGTAGCCATCCTAACCTTTGTAGCCTTTACTGAGAGACTATCTTTTCAAAACTATGAAGGGACTTTTTTTAGGAAATATTTTCAGGAAATTAAAAGGATAAGCAGATTGTTGCCGAGGTTTTTGTTAACAGAGTAATATGTATATATCTTTGTATGGGTATGTGTACATATACAACATGTGTTTTGGCATTTTTGGCACACTTCTGCCTCAGCCTACTGCACACAGACAAAACTCACACATCTCATTCAGCCATTTGACAAGCTGAGGAGTTGGTGGTGACATGGGTCAGAGGGTATCAGAGGTCATACATGATGAACCAATCAATGGGCTCTGCTCCTATAGACACCTTGGTGTTCATATGGACAACACCTGGCTGGAAGGCCTGTGTTCAAAGTGTGTGTTCATCATTTAGAGCAGACACTCACGGTGAATCACAGGGTTTATGTTATATATGACTGTCATGAAGGTTGTGGAGAGGAATAGAAACCAGTCTCTCCAGGCAAGCACAGAGAATATGACCTGATCTATCTTTATTCTCCATGCCAAGTATGAGTTCTTATACTCTATATATAGGTTACCCCAATGTAAACTTAACATTTCTAAACTATAGGCCTATTCGGACCTACCTCAATTACAACTTTAAATAACGTTGCTTGAGGCTGCAGGGGTTGTGCAATAGCTTCATGCAAATAGGGTTGTGTGTAGGTTGCTCTTGTCAATGTTTGTGAAAGATGAGCAATAGATTGTGGCTGTGATGTGCTTCAGTCTGACTACATATCATTTTGTTTATGTTGTTTGTTATTGTAAGTATATGTCAGCTGTATGATAAAACAATATGTCAAATGTTATGTGTGAAGAATTTGAACTCAAGGCAGATATCACTCCGGGGACAATAAAGTATCTCCTGTCTCCATGATATGTGACAGTTTAAACGTTGTCGTAGAACTATACGAAATACATCGTTGGAAAGGTCTCAATCTCCACAGTAACATATGTCAGTCTGAAGAGGATACATCACTCCTACTTTGAAATATTGACCTCTGAACCTTGAACCCAGTCCATGTTTGAAGGCTTGTCATTTAGCAACAGAAGGAGCTACACACACAGGATCAGCTGTTATAGAAAGCTCTGGACCAGGGGCGGATCTACCAGGATGGCATAGGGTGGCAAATGCCACCCTAAAAGAAAGCCTTGCCACCCCAGTTGGCAGCAACAAATTAAAAGTTATTGCCAATTTGACAATTTACGAGCGCGAATCTCCAATGTCCGACTGCAGTGAATGCAGCACGAGGTGGCGCCATATGTTGCCACCCCTCAAAAATTCCTGCCCCCCTCTCGCCAACCCATGAATATTTTTCCAGATCCGCCCCTGCTCTGGACCTCAGCTGTCATGTGCATATGGTCACCACAGTTTACCCACTGTAAGCACTGTCAAATATGGTAATAAGCTATTTTCACCTATTTAATGATTCAATTTTTAAAGTCTGATGACACCAGTGTGTTCCCCATCCCCAAAAACCCAGGCTGCATCCAAACATCTACACTGCCAACTTCTACTTATGAGCAATATAGCAATATACTTTAAAACTACAACTCCAATAAGAAACACGCCGCAGAACCTGTTACAACATTAGTGTACTTGTAGTTCTCCCAGGGAGGGTGGGAGGACAGGTTCAGCTGCTGTGTTTCTGCTGTCTGCCGTGAATGGGCTTCATTCCGAGCAAACAGTACATGAGACAAATCTTTTTGCATCTTCTGTATATCTGTAGTCCTTTTGCATCTATATCTGTAGTCCTTTTGCATCTATAGCCTATCTGTAGTCTTTTTTGCATCTATATCTGTAGTCTTTTTGCATCTACTGTATGTCTGTAGTCCTTTTGCATCTATATCTGTAGTCCTTTTGCATCTATATCTGTAGTCCTTTTGCATCTATATCTGTAGTCCTTTTGCATAGCTATATATTTGTGACAGGATGAGGTTTTCCCCTCCATCTTACCTGCACATGGGAGCACGGATCAGCATACCTGGGGCCTCATGTATAAAAGATTGCGCAGCTTTCATACCAGAAGATGGCGTACGACCAAAAACTTGAAAAGTACCTACGCACAGAAATATTCAGATGTATAAAACCGGGCGTACGCCAGGTCCTGCACACCTTTCCTTTATACATCACAATCAACGTGAAATTGAGCGCACATGAATGAGCCACCGACCCCGCCTTGCCTCCTCCCATAAATGAATATGGAAATTACTATAAATGCGCCCCTGACGTCATTCTTCGTCCAATCACAACGGGTTATCCCGCTGCAGACGGAAAAAAACTTCACCGAGGTTTAGGTGCTGATCGTGGAAGTGGAGGCGAGAAATTTTTTTCTGTCTGGAGGTTTGTCATCTCGGATAAGCAATAAAAGAAAATGCCCGGAGTGGCAAATGTTGACCAGGCGGTGAATGGCAGAAATTAAAAAAACAATGTCCAATGTCGAAGTGGAAATCAAGAGAATAGAGGCAGCGCCACACCAGTTAAAGAACAACATCTCAGTGTCAGTCCAAATGACGCACAATAGGCAGTTTGAACCCACCGATGTAATGCCATTTATTTTAAGTGTTAGTAGGCTAGAGCGCGAGAGAGATCCGACTCAGAGGAGGAGAGGTTAGCGAGGCCAGCGTCTCCACGGCAGGTGACGCACGGATCCGCTGCGCCACGCATGGATGAAATAATGAAATAGTAAATAGGACTACAGACAGTAACAGAAATATGTGCAGAATTAATACAGTCAAGGCGGCCCAGTGTTTGGTGGACCGGGTACACCTTGTACACTTAATAGCCTACATATCATCCACGGGATCAATTAGCTACGCATCACATGAGTTTGCCCACCCGACACAGCGTTTGTTCGTGGGGAGATGGAGCCGTGCGTCCCGCCTCCCGTGCGCCATGGATGTCTGAGCCTCAGTAACTACAGACTTACAGACACTAACAAAAAGATTGCCACGGACAAATGTAATATAGGCTATTACATTTTTCAATGCCGATATTTTTGTTGCACAGTGAGTAAGATATTTCATCTATGGGAAATATAGAGGATGACTGAACATATTTTCTAAGTGGATTTATCATTCATTTCCCGTCCTCATGTTTAACAGGTTAAGTAGCCTGTAGATTAAACAGTTAATAGTGTGAAAGATGTGAAAGATTATCCATATAAATGATCAAACTTTTATGGAGTAGGCTATCAGCGGATATAAATATGTTTTTTCATAGACGTCACAGACGTACGCCATTAAGTGAAGTGGAAACTTTATTTTGTAATGTTTGGTGATTTTCAGCACTTTTAACTTAGAATTCGCCACTTTACAGAGCCAGACAAGACTTTGCGGACGGTCCGCACATTCTCACGTCAAGTTTTTTTTTATACATCACAAAGTGTCCGTGACAACCAGCGTACGCAAGCTTTTCGTGCGTACGCAACGTTTATACATGAGGCCCCTGGTGCTCATCCTGCTTGATTGGGAGAGGTGGGGGCATTATTTAAGCCTGTGTGTGTGTGTGGACTTGTTCTGTTTCTCTGTCTTCTCCTGCTGGGTGTGTGGAGACGTGTCCGGGTTGGTGTGCTGCACGTTTTTGCCGTTATCCTAGGTGATCAGTTTGCTGCGGTGTGGTAAGGGCACTTTTCCATCTTTGGGCCTTTCAGTGTTTTGTGTCGCCGTGTGTGTGGCACTAACGTGCGTCTTTTCATAGGGCCGACCCTGTCTGGGCTGTGGATGTCCCCATTTTGGGTAGATGTACATCTGGGCTGCTGGCATTGAGTGTCTCGGTAAGCTGCATGTCTCCTTGTTTCGACCCATTTGGCGTTATCAAGATCTGACGTAGTCTTATTTGTTATAGTGTGGGCTGCTGTGTGTATGTGCAGAGGGCGTGCCTCCGCCAGGGTCTGAGAGCGGTGTGTCCTGTAAAACAGTGAGTTGTGGTTTCTGCCTGCTTGCTGTAAATTTATTGCGGTCCTGTTTTAATGGTGCGTTTCACACCATAGCTGGACCAGGCTGCAGCCTCAGACATGCTGCTGTGGGGCTATCGTGGTGCCACAACCAATTAAAGGGGCCAGGACTGCGCGTTATCCTCCCGCTAATGCTGTTCTGGATCGTGGCAAAAAGAGATATTCGGCATTCCGGTAAAATAAATATTCTGGATATAGCTTGAGTGTGCTGGATGCAGAGTGTTGTGGATCGACTAATGTTGGACTGAACAATAAAAGGGGATTGTTGTGTATATAAATGTTGTATCTTAACTGTTGTACTTATCGCATGATTTGATTTTGGTTGATTTTGTGGTTTTGTGGATTGGTGGTTTATTGATTTGAATTGTGTTTGGTTTATTATTTCTTTTCTAATATCATCACTTCCTTTTTTTAACATGAAAACACATTGCTATTTTAAGCATATTGAATTAATTAAATAAAATTGTATATTTTTATAAATTACTTTATTGTCTTTGACCCCTGATTTTGAGAACGGACCCGTGTGCTTTTTAAAGGTCTTGGGCCTATCCCAAGTGGTGTTGTCGGAAATCTTAAATTACCTGAGTATCATCTTCATCTAGTTGCCGCTTATTGCTACATATCTATAGTCCTTTTGCATCTATATCTGTAGTCTTTTTTGCATCTATATCTGTAGTCGTTTTGCATCGATATCTGTAATCGGGTAAATTGGGAACGTCTGGAGGAAGCCCCTGTCCGACAGACCTTCAACTCACACCTCCAGCAGAGCTTTTCGTGCATCCCTGTGGAGGCTGGGGGCATTGAACCTGAGTGGACAATGTTCAAAGTTTCCATTGCTGAAGCTGCGGCAGGGAGCTGTGGTCTTAGGGTCTTAGGTGCCTCAAGGGGCGGTAACCCACAAACACCGTGGTGGACACCGGTGGTCAGGGAAGCCGTCCGACTGAAGGAGTCCTTCCGGGATATGTTATCCCAGAGGACTCCGGAGGCAGTTGCAAGCTACCGAAGGGCCCAAAGGACTGCAGCCTCTGCCCTGAAAGATGCAAAGCAGCGGGTGTGGGAGAAGTTCGGAGAAGACATGGAGGACTTTCGGTCGGCACCAAGGCGCTTCTGGAAAACTGTTCACCACCTCAGGAGGGGGAAGCAGGGAACCATCCAAGCTGTGTACAGTAAGGATGGGATGTTGTTGATCTCAACTGAGGAGGTAATAGGGTGGTGGAAGGAGCACTTTGAGGAACTCCTAAATCCAGCTGATGCGCCCTCTTTAGTAGAGGCAGAGTTGGAGGATGGAGGGATTGTCATCAATTTCCTTGGTGGAAGTCACTGAGGTAGTCAAACAACTCCACAGTGGCAAAGCCCCAGGGATTGATGAGATCCGTCCAGAAATGCTGAAAGCTCTGGGTGTGGAGGGGCTGTCTTGGTTGACACGCCTACTCAACATTGCGTGGAAGTCTGGGACAGTGCCAAAGGAGTGGCAGACCGGGGTGGTGGTTCCCCTCTTCAAAAAGGGGGACCAGAGGGTGTGTACCAATTACAGGGGTATCACACTTCTCAGCCTCCCTGGTAAAGTCTATTCCAAGGTGCTGGAAAGGGAACGCCTCGGGATCCCCCAGTCAGAGCTGGTTAATGCGGCTTGGGAAAGGGAAGTTTGGGGTCCCCTGCTGGAGCTGCTCCCCCCGCGACCCGACAACATATAAGCGGAAGACGATGGATGGATGGATCTGTAGTCCTTTTGAATCTATATCTGTAGTCTTTTTGCATTTATATCTGTTGTCCTTTTGCATCTACTGTATGTCTGTAGTCCTTTTGCATGTATATCTATATCTGCTAGAGATGTTAATCTTTAAGAACACAAACATAAAGTTTAGTTTCCTAAAACAGCTGTTCACTACAGTTTTTATCAAACACACAGGAGGGAATAGTTTCAATTCTTTCAGCGATTCTGAAAGTTTTTGTCGCTTCGTGTGTGTGTGTGTGTGTGTGTGTGTGTGTGTGTGTGTGTGTGTGTGTGTGTGTGTGTGTGTGTGTGTGTGTGTGTGTGTGTGTGTGTGTGTGTGTGTGTGTGTGTGTGCCTGGGTGCAACAGTTGAGTTGTCAGGCACACGGATAGCTCAGTTGGCAGAACCGGCGCCCACATACAAAGGTTTACTCCTCGAAGCAGCGGGCCGCAGGTTCTACTCCGACCTGCGGCCCTTTGCTGCATGCCATTCCCGCTCTCTCTCTCCTTTCATGTCTTCAGCTGTCCTGTCAAAATAAAGGTTGAATTGTGTTGAACTTTTCCCTACGCGAGCGACGTGCAGCGCAAACCAATGAACAAGAGACGGATTCTTTCTTGTTTGTGAGTTCCCTAAGATATAAAACTGTTTTCTAAACATTTATCAGGACATAGACTCTCTACTTATACTGATATTACACTATTCCTTCCCTCTCTTCAATTGTCATTGTATATTTGTTGCAATTTTTTGTAATTTGTAAATTCTATTGTATTCTTATACTGTACAGTATTTTTTTTACAGTACAAATACTTTGTTACTGTACTTAAGTAGAATTTTCACGTATGTGTACTTTACTATGTAAAAAAGTTTTACTTTTACTCCACTACATGTCCCCTAAACATCGTAGTTACTCCTTACTTGCGAGAGATGTTTTCGTACGTTGGAGTGAAAGATTCTTCCTCACAAAAAAATGTATTTCTTCTTTGTTGATGTCAGACTTGATGTTTAAGAAGGTGTGGAAAATATTATGCTTCACTATAAAGGAATCCACAATAAAGTTCATAATCAAAGTTTTTTTTTAACTTTTACTTCTAATACTTAAAGTGCTCATATTATGCTCATTTTCAGGTTCATAATTGTATTTTGAGGTTGTACCAGAATAGGTTTACATGGTTTAATCCTCAAAAACACCATATTTTGTTGTACTGCACATTGCTGCCGCTCCTCTTTTCTGCTCTGTTCAGGTCTCTGTTTTAGCTACAGAGTGAGACATCTCACCTCTATACCATCTTTGTAAGGATTCACACATGCTCACTAGCTAGGTAAGATCACATCAGCTAGCTAGCTTTTTTCTCTAACTTCAAGGCAGGATTAGCTGGGAGACTTCTTCTAAACGAGGGCACACTTCCAACTTTACGTGGATTACCTGCAGAACAGAGACATGTAAGTAGTTCTTTTGTAGATTATGGTGAACTAGTGTGTGTTGTAGTAGTGTTTTGCCATTGAGAACGAGCTACGAACTGTAGCATGCTAGCGCTAGCATACTACAGTTAGCCACCTCGTCCCGGCTACTAACGTAGAAAGCCGTGCACATTTTGACCAGCTCACCCAGAGACTGAAGGCAGGAATCATTCAGAAACCGTATCTCACTCAGAACAGCATGGATGGTTTTTTTTCCAAGTTTGTATGCGTGTGGAAGCACCTGAGACACCAAATCCCAGAAAAAGTGTTTTTTTTCATAAAAGTACATTTAATATCATAAAATTACGTTTGACACTTACGTTCAGAAAATATCACGTACTTTAAGACTTTTACTCAAGTAATATTCTAAAAGGAGACTTTAACTTGTACCAAAGTCATTTTCTGGTAAAATACTTGTACTTTTACTCCAGTATAGCTTTCAAGTACTTTATACAAGACTGAGTTGTACGGCAGGGATACAGTAGTGCACACAATCTGACACATGAGGAGCATAGTTGAACTGACGGAGCCACGCTGACTACGCAGGCCAAGTGTCGCTCCCTGTGTGAAAAAAAGCCCTAATCGATAGTTGCAGCCTGATGGGAACTAGTGTGTGGGATTGTGGGGAAATAAATGACAGTGTGTGTTCATACTGAAGCAACATGTCAGCCCAGTAGAGTAATTCATTACCTGTAGATGATATTTTGTTCCCACGCTGCACCTGTTCCCTTGGCTCTCCGGCTGAGTGCCTCCCCTCCTTCCCCGGGGAGCGGCGGTGGTTTTGGGCCTCGCTGCTGCAGCTTCCCGCGGCGCTGTAATCCCTGCAGAGCGGCTGGGTCTGAGAAACATGGAGAGAGGATTCTCCCAGACCCAGCAGGCTCTGATCCGTTACAAAGCTGCAGGGACTCAGCTTTCTATCTGAGCTGCATGGTCTTCTTCACTCAGTGGTATTAAAATCAGGGCTGCACAATAAATCCTCCCTCCCTCCCTCCCTTCCTCCCTATCTATCTACCTACCTGCCTACCTCCCTCCCTATCTATCTACCTTTCTTCTTCCTTCCCTCCCTCCCTCCCTCCCTCCCTCCCTCCCTACCTACCTTCCTTCCTCCCTCCATCCCTCCCTCCCTCCCTCCCTCCCTTTCCCCATTCCTCCCTACCTATCTACCTACCTCCCTCCCTATCTATCTACCTTCCTTCCTCCCTCCCTCCTTCCTTCCTACCTTTCTATCTATGAAATAAAGCAGTTTTTAAACCTGGGAGCGATGCTGCAGAGGAGTGCAGGGAGCGGCTGGAGCTGGCGGTCCGCAGGGAGTAGGTACAGTGGGAATGTTTGGTGTTAGCCGGCCGGGGGCGGGGCGGGTGCAGGTGACAGCAGATTGGGTTTTAGGATAATTGAAGGATCGCTGGATTAAAGCATGTGATGGCGGATCAACAGACATCCCAGAAGCTTCTCTCACAGCAGGTTTTAAAAGAGGCGGGAAACATGTCAGGAGTTTTTTGTCCGATGAACTGTTGGTCTTTTGCACAACATCAGTTTCAGTTTTCAAATTGCCGTTTTGTAATTACGGGGCAAAGTCCGGGTTAATGAGCTGCCCGAAGTTTTTCTGCAATTTTACGGATTTATTTTTTAAATTCTCATAAAAAAATCTTTCTTGTTCATTGGTGTGGGCCAAGGCAACATTTTGACTGACGTTACTGACGTAGGCCTACATACAATACATACTTGTATACTTAAATGTTATTAAATAATTTGTCGTCTTTGGCAATTACTTGCACTTGCGTATGGACATTATGTACTCTATGGCCTCCAGGTCGTCTCTTGTATTGGTGCTCTTTTCCAGGGCATATACTACTCTCAGCTTTATTGTAGCTTTTGGGAAGAGTTATGGTTATTGTATTCAGCACTTTTGTCCAATGCGACAAAATATGAATCTTACAATAATTCAAACATACAGTAAACAGTTTTTAAAAGTTGCTAAGCCAGTGTTAAGAAAAACAGGAATAATAACAATAATGGCAATACAATATCACATTTATATAAAAAAATACCATAAATCATAACTTATCATCATTATTTAAGTGTAAGATCAACAGATAAGTCTTGAGACCCCGCTTGAAGGATCTATCACAAACCATCACATGAACGCAGAAACAGCAACTCATATTTTAAGAGGACTGTCTGCAGGGAACGTGTCTGACCTGACCTGGCCGATTTATTTGTACCAGCATTTTAGGCGGTATCGGAGGCTTTTCCAGTACTGGTATCGGTATCTGAACATCTCTAGATAATGTACAGTCACACCACCGTTAGTACACAGATATTTCTTGGAGTGTGTGCCTTTTTTATTTATTTAACCTTTAAGGTAAGTTGATTGAGAACAACTTCTCATTTGCAACAACAACCTGTCACATTCACAGTTCCACATTCATACCTGGAAGCTGCCCAGTCCAACCACAGTCTGATCTGCTGGCCACTGAGCACTGGAGCCGTTGGGGTTAAGGGCCTTGTTCAAGGGCACCTCAGTGGGGGTAGGTACAAGCACTGCTCTTTCACTTTCCCCACCCAGATTTTATCCTGCCCCACCCAGATTTAATCCTGCCGGTCTGGGGATTGAACTGGCGACCTCCCGGTCCCAAGATCGCCACTTAATCTCTAGGCCACCACTGCCTTTAAATGTGGCCATGGCAGCAGGACGTGTTCAGTGTACCAGGTTAGAGTAGACGACAGCGTTCGGGGTCGGTGGACAGAGGGACACGGTAAACAATCCCACGGCGCTCCCCAGACCCCAGAGCCATATATCTGCGGCGCCCTCGGGGGACAGCGGTGGTGGCGGCATGGAAGCGCTCGCTGATACCTGTTGGCCCCGCCCCCTCTCTTCCTGATTGGCAGATGGCTGCTCCGGTAGATGAGGATGATAAGTGGCTCTCAGCCGGCACAAAGGACTTCCTCTTGAACCCCCCGCCCCCTGACCCCCGACTCTTGACCCCTCTCAGGGGTCGACAATCAACCCCCCCACCTCTCTCTCTTTTTCTGAGAGGGTCTTCAGAGAGAGAGGACCAGATGAGACAGATCAAGAGATAAAGAGAGAGGGGAGGATGGAAGAGGGAAAGAAAAGAAGAATTTAAGCTTCAGAATAAGGTTTTTTAACGCTCTCTGTATCCCCTTTAGCTCAACGAGCAGATAGGGTTAGAAAAAAGATTTTTGGTCCGGTTAAAAGATGTACGTTTAGGTTGAAAGGCCTCCGATACCGCCTAAAATGCTTGTTTCGATATCGGCGAAGTACGCAAGTGTATGCACCGATCCGCTACCACATCATTTAGCACTGAAAAACCTACTTCAAAGTAGTTTATTTTTGTTTGTTTTTCCATTAGAACTGACTGTCAAACTGGATAATATAGGGAAGTTCTCTGGCATTTGCTCTCTGTTTGTATTTGTTCATGTTTTATAAATGTATAAATATAAATGTAGGCTGCAAATGTATCCTCAGAGAAGTGTTACATATACAGTATGACAGACATTTAGAAGGAAGGGTTTTACATGAAAGTGTCTATATTGAGTCCGAGACTTTGAGGAGTTTAGACTGAGACTTTGGGGGGTTTAGACCGAGACATTGAGGGGTCGAGACCGAGTACAAACATCTGAAACATACAATATATACACAGCTACCTAATATGTACATATTCACTAAATCCCTCTGGGTGAGGGGTGAATAGATTTCTGGAGAGTTTTGGTACAGAGGTAGATTGATAACGTTAGCTACCTTCGCTAGCGTCACTTAGGGACCGTTCGGTATTTATGGAATGGACCACCGGAGGAAAAAAGGGGAGGGTCATATCTTTTTATTCTTTGTTGAGGACCCTGTTTCACTCCAGACCCTGTCGGGTGAGGAAACATAAACGTATAATTTGTGCTGAGCCTTCCAGTCTTAGCCTTTTATGAAAAGATAAGGAGAACATATGAGTTTGTGATTGACGGAGGCTCTGCTGTCTGCGTGCTGACGCACAGCACAGGTGTGCACCCACCAAGCAAAACACGTTTGTCTTTTTGAGACTCTGCAGTCCTCCTGAGTGAAGCCGTCATGGAGAAATCGGAAAAAACTTCATAATTGACGCCCTGCTTGCTGATGAGACCAACCGTGTGAGCTGAGACCTCTCCCCTGGTCTGAGCAGCGACAGCCCAGCACGCAGCCCGTCTCCACGGGCCGCACAACTTCAAGGAATAATCCACAAACCGGGTGTCCTAAATCTCCCGCATCCAGGTCTCGCTTCAATTCCCAGCATGTATCATGCCCCTATGTAGGCTACCCATTATCCGCGTTGGGTGGACAGCACCCCGCATTTGCATACACTGGTTGCACACAACTAACACAGACCTACCCAGAGCACCTAAAGGCAGCTGCCATGGCGGGATCCGCTGCCGGTATCATGATGCCACGACTCGAGATTACAGCAGTATATGATGAAATAAAATGATTTT
This sequence comes from Gymnocephalus cernua, assembly GCA_023631565.1. Taxonomy (NCBI): domain Eukaryota; kingdom Metazoa; phylum Chordata; class Actinopteri; order Perciformes; family Percidae; genus Gymnocephalus; species Gymnocephalus cernua. The sequence goes on from CM042444.1 coordinate 29,300,679, forward strand.
ATAGGCCGAAAATGTCCAGACTTTAAAACACAAGAGAATTAGTACATACGTATTGTTTATCCTGACCAGATTTAATTTTCCAAACACAGGCACACACCTGTCAATCAACAACTGTTTTCCATTATCAGTTTTTACAGTTTTTAATGAGCTCTGAAGAACCGCTGAGGTGTTGTAAACTTATTGAACACATTGACTGTCAAAAAAACTGCAGTTCATTTTTGACTTATGAATCTGCTGAAATGGCCACCATCTTGGTGGAGTGTGATGTGTAAGATGAGAAAGCAGAGGTTAAGTTGTGTGTGTCATGGTTGTAAAAAAACAGTAGCTATCTGTACATCTTTGCCAAGCGCAAACCAGTACAGAAGGCATCAATAAATTGTTGGGGAGGGTCATGCCTCTTTTCCCTGATCATTTTGGAGGGTCATAGAAAAATATATTGCTGGTGAAGGGAGGGTCAAGTCTAGTTTGACTAAAGATCCCAAAAGTTCTCTGGTAGCCCCTCAAATAAATAACGAACAGTCCTTTACTCGTACCTTTCTTTATGCTTCGTTACTTAGTGCACTAAGTGTCCCAGCTGTGTCGGTCAGCGTTACATTGCAGAATATACACACTGCTGTGTGTTTTCTTTTAGATGTTGTTGCAAATAAACGCTTTTCTTTTTGGGCGCTTTTGAGTTGTTGTTTTATAGAAACTCAGTTCTACAGATCTGTCGATTATATTGCTTTTAAAAACTTTTTTTGGACACTTTTGCCGCCTTTTGTGTTTCCCACTTCAATCAGGGGGATTTCTGTGCGGACATTGAGAGAATAAAGCAATGATGGAAATAAAGGAAAGATTAACCCTCCAGTTGTTCTCGGGTCAAATCTGACCCATTTTCAAAAAGTTTCTATTTCAGAAATTTGGGTTTTCTTTCAAACAAATTGTCAAAAAAAATAACGGTTCCAGAAACGATCTTAACAAGTTAAATTAATGATCAGTTCACTACTTTCATTGAATTTGGGTGTTTTAGTCAATTTTATAGCATTTGAAGAAAAAACAATTGATAAAAGAACGTTCAAAAAGTTACAAACTTAAAAAAAGTGACAAATGTAAAAAAAAAAAAAAAAAAGCTTTAAAATTTTTGGGAAAAAAACACAAAAACTTAAAAAGGCTGACAAAAAGTCGACAAACATTGAAAAAAGTGACAAAACGTCAGTGGGAAAGCCACAAAAGTGTTGAGAAAAAAGATCAAAATGTTGATAAAGGTTTTTCATTTAAACTTTTGACTCAGAAAAAACAAAAAGTTGCAGGTTGACAGGAAGACAACACAAGGGTTAATCTCACAGCTGTTTGGAGAGTCTCTCCTCCTTCTGCCTAATTATTATAACTGTGGTTATGTTGATCATTACAGGCCAGTTATAATTTATAAAAGCCCGAGTACTCGGCCCAGGGATTTTTAGATTCGAAGCTCCAGCGGCGACGGCAAACTCGGGTCTCTCTTTAATAATTATAATAATTCAGTTTCCTCTGCATTGTTCTTTGCCTCTTTGTACTTTAAAGTGTTTGCAGTAATAACAGCTCTGCCAGGAGTGGACGCCTCTCTCTCTCTCTCTCTCCGGATTGATAAGCAGAGCGGTGCTCGGCACAGCGCGTGGTAAAGCTCCGCCATGATTACAGTACGCCATCAAGAAAATGAGTTGTTTCCCACACACGGCAGAGCACAGCGAGGGGCTTGCAACATAACAAGTTGCTTTTGTTTACGGCGGCTCGCTGGCTGTTTTCATTACGCCGAGACGAGCCCCGAAGACTCGGAGCCAGCTGCCACAAATCACACGTTCAATTATTCTGCTTTGCTTATGAGCATCCAAATATTTAGTCCACTTACCGCCGAACAAAAACAGTAGTAAAGTGATTACAGCCGCCGAGGAGTCGAGTTCTCCTCCGAGAGGGAAACAGGAGGAAGGAAGGAAGGAAGGAGAGGAAGAAACTGTTGTTTTCCTTTTGTTATCAGCTTATTCAGAGTCACGTAAACGGACAGTTAAAGGTTTGAAATGAAACACAGGAAAAGGAGAAGGCAGGAGAAGAAGAATATATTGAAAATCAGAAAAGATATCAGGAAGTCGGAAGAGAAGGAAAGGAAAAAGTTATAGATCCTATCAAATAAAGGCCTAAAAATGCCCAAAAAATAATCGTAATAATAAAAAAAAAGATATCAGGAAGAGGGTGAAAAATAGCAGGAAGCCAAGTCGGAAGAGAAGAAGCAAAAAGGAGGGAAAGTCTTCAGAAAAGAGGAAAATCCGAAGTCTATAGGAAAGTGAGAAAAGAAAGTAGGACGATAGGAAGGATGTAAACAGAAGAAGGAAGGAAGGAAGGAAGGAAGGAAGGAAGGAAGGACGGACGGACAAGAAATAGGAAGGAATAAAGGATGGAAATAAAGGAAAAAGGAAGAAGGAATAAGATTTAATTCCAAGAAACTTAGGAAGGAAGGAGGGATGAAGAGGAGGAGGGAACATGGAAACTTATTCAGAGTCACATAAACACAGAGTTAAAAGTTAGAAATGAAACACAGGAAGAGGGAAAGGAAGACTCAGAGATGGGAGCAGGAAGGAAAACAAAGTGATAATGAAAGTCAGAAAAGGAATCAGGAAGAGGATGAAAATTTAGAAAAAAGTCAGAAGAGAAGGAAGGCAAGGAAGGGAAAAGTTTGTGTCTGTACGGGAGGATTTCCTCTCTTTTGGAGCAGTTAAACTAGAAAGAAATGAAGGAAAAGAAGGAGATAATGAAAGTCAGAAAAGATGTCAGGAAGAGGATGATAAAACGGGGGGTCAGCCATGTTCCCACAGCCCAATGGTCCCACACCACTATGGTCCCACAGCCCAATGGTCCCACAGCCCTGTGGTCCCACAGCCCTGTGGTCCTACAACCCTATGTTCCCACAGCCCAATGGTCCCACATTTATAAGATTTTTCTTTAAATTAGGCCCTATGTTAGGGTTAGGGTTACATTCCATCTTCATTGCTACTGGATAATAGGTGTAATTGGCTACCAAATTGGGAGAAAGGGGGATAACATCTGATACAGATTTATGAAAAAGGAAATGTTGGAACATAGACATGCTTAAGGCAGGACGCAAAGTCGGATGAGAAGAAGCAAAGTTGCAAAACAGAAGAAGCAAGAAAGGAGGGGAAGACTTCAGAAAAGTTGGAGAAAAAGAAGTAATCAAGGAAAATTAGAAGTATGCAGTCTTGTATAAAGTACTTGAAAGCCATACTTGAGTAAAAGTACAAGTATCTTACCAGAAAATGACTATGGTAGAAGTCTCCTTTTAGAATATTACTTGAGTAAAAGTCTTAAAGGGGTGATAGAATGATTATATGGGGTATTTCACACTGTTCCTTAAGGTCTCCTAATAAGGTATGTAACATTGGTTGGGCTGAAAATGCCATGGGTGATTTTCTGTGGGCCCTTTTGCATCCCTGTAGAATGGCTCTATTTGGAACAACAGCTTTTCTTCCAAATATGGTATGCTCATGAATATTTAGATCAGCTGCACGCTGATTGGTTGAACGAACCACATACACATACATTGAAGACGAGACAGGAGGTCTCATATTTCAGACACAGACTATTTCGTTACTAGGCCTATATAAAGCTCAAATATGAGCTGTTTTACGAAAACTGATGGCTAGTTGCAAATTTGCGTGACACGCATGTCTCACGCGCGGCTCGAGCTGCTTTGCCTGCTAGAAATAGAACCGACGCCTATTTTTCACGCGACACGCAAGCGTGTTGGAAGAGTTTCCAGGCAAAATAGAATAGGAAAAGATGCTTATATGTCATTTTGACACAAATACATATTAATAAATGACATGTTGATGTTTGAAAGTCTCTAGTTTTGACATAAATGCAGATATAAATGTAATTAAAAAGAAATGCATTGATTTTTAAATGTCAATAGCCTACTGTAGCCTATTTTGCCGTCAACACTGCCGACGTTGTCTTTGCTGTAATCAAATCAGTAGATATTTATGTTTAACATGAAGTATACTACTGCTTGAGTGCAGTAAATCAATGGGAAACATACATGTGTACAGACAAGGCTAGCAGCAGCAGCAGCAGCAGCAGTCAGACACGTTTCTGGTGTGAGACAGAATAATCCACTCAGCTGACATGCAACAGAAACGCCACCCTCACGCCACGCAGCCAGTCTGTCTCCGGCCTAAGGTCTTACATAGCTTAGCTAACACTTGTGTCCGACTTCAATTTAATGCATTTTTGTGAATTTCAGAGGTCTCGTTCGGAGGAGGCTAGCTAGCTCTCATTGATAGAGCTAGCTACATCCAGCTCACCGTGGGCTCTATCAATGAGACTCGTGGACAGGAGGCGTTTATTTCCCCGACGTTTGTTTAAATAACTTAACACATATCCATTTTGACATTAACTGGAACCTGTGGTAAGACCTGACCGCGCTCTCACTCACACCACTAGCGGCGCCAGGATTTTGATTGTAGGTGGGCCTCCAGAAAACTGGATGGACCAGTTAAAATAAGCCAAAAAAAATGCGTTTGTGCTAGGCTGCTGAACACTGTCTCCTCCTATAACACAAAAAACGCTATCATAAGTTACCTCTGCCTACAGCTGCCAATATTATTTTTCCCTCCAGAAAATGTGCATACAGACAGCCAGACATAGGCGCCGATAATCGGAGCACCCACGGAAAATACTGAGCATCCACGTGTGCCAGACTTCCAGTAGGCTACACTCATTTAAAAGTAAACATTGCAGTTGGTGCTAAGTGGAGCGTCTGCCATAGTGTGATTGGTTATGTTGCTATTAGTAGTCTGCTGTAATGCTTCAAACAACCAATTTGTTGTTCTTGTCTAATGTGTAGCCTGTATAGATCTGTTGCGCGTGCCTCTTTTAGAGCGAACAGAATTGTTGTTTCTTGTTGATTGCAGTTATATTGTTGATGTCGCTCACAGGCACATACTTTAGTTTTAGAGTTGTTGTACAGTATTTGGAGAGCGAAAATAAATCGCACCTCGTGCTGTTTTAGGCTTAAATGCAATTGTTCCTTACGATAAAGGCGAATGGCAGCTTTATGAACGCTTCAGCTTTTTATTATTTAAATCTCTTTTTTGTAGCCAAATCATATGTTCTGATATTTCATTATTTTATTGTCATACATTTTTTATTTAACCAAATTGAGTAATTATTTTTGTTTTAGTTATTTATGTCCTATTTTTTTATTGTAAATTCATTTCTAGTGAGCTAGAGGTTTCCCACGGATTTCTGACCTCTCCAGCACACTCTCTCTTTCCATGTGAAAGCCATTTGATTTGTGATGTATTGTTTTCTATGAATGTGTGCAAACCCATAAAATCAAATAAAAAATCGTGACAAAAGAATTTCGGTTTTACATGCGGGTGAGAACGGTGAAATGTTGCTGCGCACCGTCGTGTGCCAGACTGCCAGTAGGCTACATTAATTTAAAATAAAACATTGCAGTTGGTGCTAAGTGGAGCGGTGGCATTGATTCTTAATTCCCCACATTAGTTCAACTTCTCATCTCCAGTCCTGTCTGTATTTGTGAGAAGTGGTGCTGTCCTGAGTTGAAAGAGACTTTACGTCTTTATTATTGAGTTAATAGGCGTGTGTGTTCGTGTCGGCCGCTGTCCATTTCCTAAGGTTCTGAAATGCAAACATTTTTTGACTACTTTGTTTTAGGGTGTGCGCCCGTGAGCACCCACGGAGGAAAACATAAATCGGCGCCTATGTAAGGCCATCCTCCATGATCTCCATACTAAGCTCACTGGCTTCCTCGGTAAAATGTGCCACGCACCGCCACTGCTTGTTAAGAGTAATGGTTGTACGGAACCATCCACGTTATTTAAAAAAAAAAATTTGGTTTAAAGAAAACCAAATTTCTGATATGGAAACTTTTTGAAAATGGGTTAAATTTGATCCGAGAACAACAGGAGGGTTAAGAAGGAAGGAGGGATGAAGAGGAGGAGGGAACATATTCAGAATCACATAAACAGACAGTTAACGCACGGGGACAGGTGGACAAAGAGAGAGGAAACAAAAGAGGGAGTAAGAGGTCCGGTAAACACTGAGGGAGGGGTGGAGGGGTCAAAGGTCGTGACCCCGGTGTTGTCTCTGCTCTTTAAAGAGGAAGACGAGTCGCTCTCCGCAGAGTTCAGACTCCCAGCAGGCCTGTGGACAGGGGATTACACGCTTTGATAGAAACACTTTAAACACAGTGCGGACTAATCCTTTAAAGGCTTTATTTAACTCGCCGCTGACACTTCCTGTCTGAGGCTGAGCTGTGTCCCAAATCAGGGGCTGCAGCCTTCCAAGTCTACCTCGGCCCCAGCCTTCCAAGTCTACCTCGGCCCCAGCCTTCCAAGTCTACCTCGGCCGCAGCCTTCCAAGTCTACCTCGGCCGCAGCCTTCCAAGTCTACCTCGGCCCCAGCCTTCCAAGTCTACCTCGGCCCCAGCCTTCCAAGTCTACCTCGGCCCCAGCCTTCCAAGTCTACCTCGGCCGCAGCCTTCCAAGTCTACCTCGGCCCCAGCCTTCCAAGTCTACCTCGGCCCCAGCCTTCCAAGTCTACCTCGGCCGCTTGACGCTTCTTTCGACATTTGGGGCGTTTTTGTCCCTTTATTCCAACTTTGTGACACTTTTCAGTAACTGAGCAGCTTTGTATGAGATTTTTCAATAACAGAAAATGTTCTGTATTTTAACTATAGCTACACAAAGTCTGCCCCCCCCCCCCCAGACTTTGTCCTGTAATTAAAAAATGGAAATGTTTAGCTGCTAATGTTTCTGTTATTTTACGGTTTTATTTCTTAGAGTGAAGTTATACATTTAATTTGTTAGAGTGTCATCTCATAATCATTCCCTCTCCTTTCACTGAGATGTAATGTTACCAGCAGTTCTCTGTCCGTTCTCATCCGTTTGGTGTTACTATCAGTTTCCACCTGTGCCCTTGAGCAAGACACTGAATCCTCTGCAGCTCCTGGATCTGTTCTGCAGCCGACTTTTGGCCTTTGGCCTTTGACCTCCCCGTGGAGCTGCCACAGGGAGGAACTTCCCGAGGTTAAGTGTGGATCAATAAAGTCGTTATCAGCTATTCAACTTATTTACATCATCTAAAATGTATAGAAAAGCACTTTTAGATCTTCTTCCCACTTTTCCAACCATCACAACTCTAGTTTTGGTTGAAATAAACACATAGTTTACCAATTTACATGAAATAAAAATGAAAATATGTTAGCTCTATACACGCTAAAAGTACTGTTTTTTTTAAATGGAGTCTGGTGGGTTTAGCGCTAGTGACTTCAGAGCTGTTTCTGGTTAAACAGAAAGGTCTTAAAGAGGTTTTGAAGGTCTATCTCTGTAGGAATCCTTTCATAATTTTGTCAGACACTTAGAATAATAATCTGAGTCTGTCAGCATCAACAACAGAACTTTTAGTGGACACAAATTAACTATGCACATTGCATCCTGGTCTGTGTCTGTCAGTTCACAGCATTCACGCTCAATACTGGACCAATCTCAAAGATTGTTGGAGTTGAATTGTTAGACCCAGCGGCAGTGGGTCAGCGGACCTCTAACGTTAGACCCAGCGGCAGTGGGTCAGTGGACCACTAACATTAGACCCAGCGGCAGTGGGTCAGCGGACCTCTAACGTTAGACCCAGCAGCAGTGGGTCAGCGGGCCGCTAACGTTAGACCCAGCAGCAGTGGGTCAGCGGGCCGCTAACATTAGACCCAGCAGCAGTGGGTCAGCGGACCTCTAACATTAGACCCAGCGGCAGTGGGTCAGCGGACCTCTAACATTAGACCCAGCGGCAGTAGGTCAGCGGACCTCTAACGTTAGACCCAGCGGCAGTGGGTCAGCGGACCTCTAACGTTAGACCCAGCAGCAGTGGGTCAGCGGACCTCTAACATTAGACCCAGCGGCAGTGGGTCAGCGGACCTCTAACGTTAGACCCAGCGGCAGTGGGTCAGCGGACCTCTAACATTAGACCCAGCGGCAGTGGGTCAGCGGACCTCTAACGTTAGACCCAGCAGCAGTGGGTCAGCGGACCTCTAACGTTAGACCCAGCAGCAGTGGGTCAGCGGACCTCGAACATTAGACCCAGCGGCAGTGGGTCAGCGGACCTCTAACGTTAGACCCAGCAGCAGTGGGTCAGCGGACTTCTAACGTTAGACCCAGCGGCAGTGGGTCAGCGGACCTCTAACGTTAGACCCAGCAGCAGTGGGTCAGCGGACCTCTAACGTTAGACCCAGCTGCAGTGGGTCAGCGGACCGCTAACATTAGACCCAGCGGCAGTGGGTCAGCGGACCTCTAACGTTAGACCCAGCAGCAGTGGGTCAGCGGACTTCTAACGTTAGACCCAGCGGCAGTGGGTCAGCGGACCTCTAACGTTAGACCCAGCAGCAGTGGGTCAGCGGACCTCTAACGTTAGACCCAGCGGCAGTGGGTCAGCGGACCTCTAACGTTAGACCCAGCAGCAGTGGGTCAGCGGATTCGTTAGACCCAGCAGCAGTGGGTCAGCGGACCTCTAACATTAGACCCAGCAGCAGTGGGTCAGCGGACCTCTAACGTTAGACCCAGCAGCAGTGGGTCAGCGGACCTCTAACATTAGACCCAGCGGCAGTGGGTCAGCGGACCTCTAACGTTAGACCCAGCAGCAGTGGGTCAGCGGACCTCGAACATTAGACCCAGCGGCATGGTTCAGCGGACCGCTAACATTAGACCCAGCAGCAGTGGGTCAGCGGACCTCTAACGTTAGACCCAGCTGCAGTGGGTCAGCGGACCGCTAACATTAGACCCAGCGGCAGTGGGTCAGCGGACCTCTAACGTTAGACCCAGCAGCAGTGGGTCAGCGGACCTCTAACGTTAGACCCAGCGGCAGTGGGTCAGCGGACCTCTAACGTTAGACCCAGCAGCAGTGGGTCAGCGGACCTCGAACATTAGACCCAGCGGCATGGTTCAGCGGACCGCTAACATTAGACCCAGCAGCAGTGGGTCAGCGGACCTCTAACGTTAGACCCAGCTGCAGTGGGTCAGCGGACCGCTAACATTAGACCCAGCGGCAGTGGGTCAGCGGACCTCTAACGTTAGACCCAGCAGCAGTGGGTCAGCGGACCTCTAACGTTAGACCCAGCGGCAGTGGGTCAGCGGACCTCTAACGTTAGACCCAGCAGCAGTGGGTCAGCGGACCTCTAACGTTAGACCCAGCGGCAGTGGGTCAGCGGACCTCTAACGTTAGACCCAGCAGCAGTGGGTCAGCGGACTCGTTAGACCCAGCAGCAGTGGGTCAGCGGACCTCTAACATTAGACCCAGCAGCAGTGGGTCAGCGGACCTCTAACGTTAGACCCAGCGGCAGTGGGTCAGCGGACTGCTAACGTTAGACCCAGCAGCAGTGGGTCAGCGGACATCTAACGTTAGACTCAGCAGCAGTGGGTCAGCGGACCTCTAACGTTAGACCCAGCGGCAGTGGGTCAGCGGACCTCTAACGTTATCCCAGCAGCAGTGGGTCAGCGGACTGCTAACGTTAGACCCAGCTGCAGTGGGTCAGCGGACCTCTAACGTTAGACCCAGCAGCAGTGGGTCAGCGGACCTCTAACGTTAGACCCAGCGGCAGTGGGTCAGCGGACCTCTAACGTTAGACCCAGCAGCAGTGGGTCAGCGGACCTCTAACGTTAGACCCAGCGGCAGTGGGTCAGCGGACCTCTAACGTTAGACCCAGCAGCAGTGGGTCAGCGGACTCGTTAGACCCAGCAGCAGTGGGTCAGCGGACCTCTAACATTAGACCCAGCAGCAGTGGGTCAGCGGACCTCTAACGTTAGACCCAGCGGCAGTGGGTCAGCGGACTGCTAACGTTAGACCCAGCAGCAGTGGGTCAGCGGACATCTAACGTTAGACTCAGCAGCAGTGGGTCAGCGGACCTCTAACGTTAGACCCAGCGGCAGTGGGTCAGCGGACCTCTAACGTTATCCCAGCAGCAGTGGGTCAGCGGACCTCTAACGTTAGACCCAGCAGCAGTGGGTCAGCGGACCTCTAACATTAGACCCAGCGGCAGTGGGTCAGCGGACCTCTAACGTTAGACCCAGCAGCAGTGGGTCAGCGGACCTCTAACATTAGACCCAGCGGCAGTGGGTCAGTGGACCTCTAACGTTAGACCCAGCGGCAGTGGGTCAGCGGACCTCTAACATTAGACCCAGCGGCAGTGGGTCAGCGGACCTCTAACGTTAGACCCAGCAGCAGTGGGTCAGCGGACCTCTAACGTTAGACCCAGCGGCAGTGGGTCAGCGGACCTCTAACGTTAGACCCAGCGGCAGTGGGTCAGCGGACCTCTAACGTTAGACCCAGCAGCAGTGGGTCAGCGGACCTCTAACGTTAGACCCAGCAGCAGTAGGTCAGCGGACCTCTAACGTTAGACCCAGCAGCAGTGGGTCAGCGGACCTCTAACGTTAGACCCAGCAGCAGTAGGTCAGCGGACCTCTAACGTTAGACCCAGCAGCAGTGGGTCAGCGGACCTCTAACGTTAGACCCAGCAGCAGTGGGTCAGCGGACTGCTTACATTAGACCCAGCTGCAGTGGGTCAGCGGACCTCTAACGTTAGACCCAGCGGCAGTGGGTCAGCGGACCTCTAACGTTAGACCCAGCGGCAGTGGGTCAGCGGACCTCTAACATTAGACCCAGCGGCAGTGGGTCAGCGGACCTCTAACGTTAGACCCAGCGGCAGTGGGTCAGCGGACCTCTAACATTAGACCCGGCAGCAGCTGGTCAGCGGACCTCTAACGTTAGACCCAGCAGCAGCGGGTCAGTGGACCTCTAACGTTAGACCCAGCGGCAGTGGGTCAGCGGACCGCTAACGTTAGACCCAGCAGCAGTGGGTCAGCGGACTGCTAACATTAGACCCAGCGGCAGTGGATCAGTGGACCTCTAACGTTAGACCCAGCAGCAGTGGGTCAGCGATCTGCTAACATTAGACCCAGCAGCAGTGGGTCAGCGGACTACTAACATTAGACCCAGCGGCAGTAGGTCAGCAGAGCGCTAACGTTAGACCCAGCGGCAGTAGGTCAGTGGACCTCTAACGTTAGACCCAGCAGCAGTGGGTCAGCGGACCTCTAACGTTAGACCCAGCAGCAGTGGGTCAGCGGACCTCTAACGTTAGACCCAGCGGCAGTAGGTCAGCGGACCTCTAACATTAGACCCAGCAGCAGTAGGTCAGCGGACCTCTAACGTTAGACCCAGCAGCAGTAGGTCAGCGGACCTCTAACGTTAGACCCAGCAGCAGTGGGTCAGCGGACTGCTAACATTAGACCCAGCGGCAGTGGGTCAGTGGACCTCTAACGTTAGACCCAGCAGCAGTGGGTCAGCGGACCTCTAACATTAGACCCAGCTGCAGTGGGTCAGCGGACCTCTAACGTTAGACCCAGCAGCAGTGGGTCAGCGGACCTCTAACATTAGACCCAGCAGCAGTAGGTCAGCGGACCTCTAACATTAGACCCAGCAGTAGTAGGTCAGCGGACCTCTAACGTTAGACCCAGCGGCAGTGGGTCAGTGGACCTCTAACGTTAGACCCAGCAGCAGTGGGTCAGCGGACCTCTAACGTTAGACCCAGCAGCAGTAGGTCAGCGGACCGCTAACGTTAGACCCAGCAGCAGTGGGTCAGCGGACCGCTAACGTTAGACCCAGCAGCAGTGGGTCAGCGGACCTCTAACGTTAGACCCAGCAGCAGTGGGTCAGCGGACCGCTAACGTTAGACCCAGCAGCAGTGGGTCAGCGGACCTCTAACGTTAGACCCAGCAGCAGTGGGTCAGCGGACCGCTAACATTAGACCCAGCGGCAGTACGTCAGCAGACCGCTAACGTTAGACCCAGCAGCAGTGGATCAGCGGACCGCTAACGTTAGACCCAGCAGCAGTGGGTCAGCGGACCGCTAACATTAGACCCAGCGGCAGTACGTCAGCAGACCGCTAACATTAGACCCAGCGGCAGTGGATCAGCGGACCGCTAACGTTAGACCCAGCAGCAGTGGGTCAGCAGACCGCTAACATTAGACCCAGCAGCAGTGGGTCAGCGGACCGCTAACATTAGACCCAGCGGCAGTACGTCAGCAGACCGCTAACATTAGACCCAGCGGCAGTACGTCAGCAGACCGCTAACGTTAGACCCAGCAGCAGTGGGTCAGCGGACTGCTAACATTAGACCCAGCGGCAGTGGATCAGTGGACCTCTAACGTTAGACCCAGCAGCAGTGGGTCAGCGATCTGCTAACATTAGACCCAGCAGCAGTGGGTCAGCGGACTACTAACATTAGACCCAGCGGCAGTAGGTCAGCAGAGCGCTAACGTTAGACCCAGCGGCAGTAGGTCAGTGGACCTCTAACGTTAGACCCAGCAGCAGTGGGTCAGCGGACCTCTAACGTTAGACCCAGCAGCAGTGGGTCAGCGGACCTCTAACGTTAGACCCAGCGGCAGTAGGTCAGCGGACCTCTAACGTTAGACCCAGCAGCAGTGGGTCAGCGGACTGCTAACATTAGACCCAGCGGCAGTGGGTCAGTGGACCTCTAACGTTAGACCCAGCAGCAGTGGGTCAGCGGACCTCTAACATTAGACCCAGCTGCAGTGGGTCAGCGGACCTCTAACGTTAGACCCAGCAGCAGTGGGTCAGCGGACCTCTAACATTAGACCCAGCAGCAGTAGGTCAGCGGACCTCTAACGTTAGACCCAGCAGCAGTAGGTCAGCGGACCTCTAACGTTAGACCCAGCAGCAGTGGGTCAGCGGACTGCTAACATTAGACCCAGCGGCAGTGGGTCAGTGGACCTCTAACGTTAGACCCAGCAGCAGTGGGTCAGCGGACCTCTAACATTAGACCCAGCTGCAGTGGGTCAGCGGACCTCTAACGTTAGACCCAGCAGCAGTGGGTCAGCGGACCTCTAACATTAGACCCAGCAGCAGTAGGTCAGCGGACCTCTAACATTAGACCCAGCAGTAGTAGGTCAGCGGACCTCTAACGTTAGACCCAGCGGCAGTGGGTCAGTGGACCTCTAACGTTAGACCCAGCAGCAGTGGGTCAGCGGACCTCTAACGTTAGACCCAGCAGCAGTAGGTCAGCGGACCGCTAACGTTAGACCCAGCAGCAGTGGGTCAGCGGACCGCTAACGTTAGACCCAGCAGCAGTGGGTCAGCGGACCTCTAACGTTAGACCCAGCAGCAGTGGGTCAGCGGACCGCTAACGTTAGACCCAGCAGCAGTGGGTCAGCGGACCTCTAACGTTAGACCCAGCAGCAGTGGGTCAGCGGACCGCTAACATTAGACCCAGCGGCAGTACGTCAGCAGACCGCTAACGTTAGACCCAGCAGCAGTGGATCAGCGGACCGCTAACGTTAGACCCAGCAGCAGTGGGTCAGCGGACCGCTAACATTAGACCCAGCGGCAGTACGTCAGCAGACCGCTAACATTAGACCCAGCGGCAGTGGATCAGCGGACCGCTAACGTTAGACCCAGCAGCAGTGGGTCAGCAGACCGCTAACATTAGACCCAGCAGCAGTGGGTCAGCGGACCGCTAACATTAGACCCAGCGGCAGTACGTCAGCAGACCGCTAACATTAGACCCAGCGGCAGTACGTCAGCAGACCGCTAACGTTAGACCCAGCAGCAGTGGATCAGCGGACTGCTAACATTAGACCCAGTGTCAGTACACGATCCGTTCCGCCTGCACGATCCGTTCTTCGCATGCGCAGAATTGCGTAGCAGAAAACCTGTGCGATTTGTACCACGCATGCGTTAAAAAACACTTGACGGCAACTGGCAGCATATTTTTCTTGACGTCATTGTTGTTGTTTATGTTGATAGTTTTACTGGTAATACTTCGTCTTGACCATAGACCATTAATTCATTATTAATATACCCGTCTATGGTCTTGACTAATAACGCAACGAAGTGTGAACGTACAAAAGTGTCCTTTCAAAGACGGATGACAGCTCTTCCAGCCACCACTGCTGTATACCACTATAGTAGCTACATGCTAACGGCTGTATACCACTATAGTAGCTACATGCTAACGGCAGTAAACATGTCATCTTGGCGGCCATTGTTGTTAAATTCTCCCCAATTCTGTGTCTCATTCCTGCTGAAACATGTCCGATTGGGTAGTGTTTGGTTCAGAAGCCTTTATCTGAGATTTCTGACGTTAGAAAGTGCTGCTTCGTTCCACTATCTAACGTTAGCATACTCCTAGCGGCTAACTATTATGTAGCATGCTAACGCGACATAGCTGTAATCTTGGCCAATGCTGGTAATTTCTCCCAAAATTCCGGTCACTTTAGTGCTGGGCCATGTCCGGTTGTGTAGTGTTTGGTTTAGAAGTCTTTATTGGTGGTTGTTCGCGGTAGCAGCGGAGTATATAGCAGGACTTTACCGTGAAAAATCACCACCGTTGGCCAAGATAACAGATATGTTGCGTTAGCATGCAGCTACATAATAGTTATGTATGCACATGCGCAGAACAGACCGGTAATCGCGCAAGCGTAGAACCGATCAGGTAGGGTTGTAAAAGCATGAGCTTCTGCGCATGCGCAGAGTTATGCGCATGCGAAGAACGGATCGTGCAGGCGGAACGGATCGTGTACTGACACCCAGCAGCAGTGGGTCAGCGGACCGCTAACATTAGACCCAGCGGCAGTGGATCAGCGGACTGCTAACATTAGACCCAGCCCACTGTTCAGCCAGCCAGCCGGCTGGTGTTAGTTGGCTAACGTTAGCTTGCTAACTCCGCCTTAACGTTACCCCCTCGCCACATCGTTCACAGAAAACGAGCCGAATAAAGCACTTGTTAGGAGATACATTCACTTCTGGTTTGGAGGTTTGAGGTTTTCAGAGGGTTAATAACCTGCGGAGCCGATTCTTATTATATCTACATTATCTTTCACATTTCTTTCCGCAGCCTTGGCCGCCACAGGGATTTATTTCCACTTTGGAGCTTGTCTTTCTCCCTCCAACTATCTTTTCTATTATATATCTCTTTATTATTCTCCCGTCACCTTCTGCTCTCTGTGTTTTCACCCTAAAATGATGCTGTCATGTGCTTTGTCTTGATGAATCATGAAGTTAATATGACTCATTTAGTGGCTGTCTCTCTGCCTCGTAACCTTACTACTTCGCTGCTCAGTACTGACCTCAGCTCCGCAGATTGACGGACGTCGGCTCCTCATCGGAAGTTGATATGCTGCCCTGACCATTCTGCTATGTTGATTTGAATGTAAATGGCCTTTCTATCCATTTTGTTTTTATGGTTGTTCCCATCAGTCACTTACACACAAAAACATAGGAAAATAGGGTCCTGTTTGAAAAAACGATAGGTACCCTTTAACATTTGGGAAAACATGATAGTTGTGACATCAAAAAAAAAAATGTCACGCTTTTGGTGCTTTTTTGACATTTTTGACATTTTTGTTGATTTCTTTTTTCACGCTTTTGACTCTCGCTAATGTGAGTGCTGGTTAATAATTTTATGATGATTGACGGAGTTGGAGTACAGATAAAATACACACACACACACACACACACTCACACACACACACACACAGGGCCCCATAATGCAATTTGAAATGTAAATAAACTGAAACACAAACTGTCAATCTACACAGATACAAACACAGCAGCCGTGACGGAGCTGCAGGAAAAGCATCACATGACTCATCGGACATGCACGGAAAAGTGCATTCATGGGACTGACAGCATCATTTTAGGGTGAAAACACAGAGAGCAAAAGGTGACGGGAGAATAATAAAGAGAGATATAATAGAAAAGATATTTGGAGGGAGAAAGACAAGCTCCAAAGTGGAAGCAAATCCCTGTGGCGGCCGAGGCTGCGGAAAGAAATGTGAAAGAGGGTCGAAGGTCAGACGCTAAAACTCTGAGTTTAATTTGTGGTGTTATAATAAGAATCGGCTCAGCAGGTTATTAACCCTCGGAAAACCTCAAAACCTCCAGACCTGCAGTCAATGTATCTCCTAACAAGTGCTGTGTGTGTAACAGTCATTTTATTAAGAAAATGTTGGTGATACATTTTCTGTGTGTGTGTGTGTGTGTGTGTGTGTTTGTGTGTGTGTGTGTGTGTGTGTGTGTGTGTGTGTGTGTGTGTGTGTGTGTGTGTGTGTGTGTGTGTGTGTGTGTGTGTGTGTGACTCCATATTCGACACTGCACCTCCGTGGCTTCTTGGCAAAACGCCGGCCAAGTGTGACGGCAACAGTTGATGAGATATGTAAAGGACAGTCCTACATACATACATACATACATACAAAAACTTCAACAAAACTATCACAAAGTTTGGAAAACAGCGTCACTCTTCCTCTCTCCCTCTTTCCCTCTCTCTCTCTCCCCCTTCTCTCTCTCTCTTTCTCTCTCTCTGTCTCTCCCCTCTCCTCCCCTCCCTCTCTCTCGCTCTCCCCCCTCTCTGTCTCTCCCATCTCCTCCCCTCCCTCTGTCCCTCTCTCTCTCCCTCTTCCTCTCTCTCTCTCCGTCTCTCCCCCCGATGTAGCACAAAGTAGACACAGTTCTTGGAAAAACAAACGTTGGATAAAAATGTAAAAATGTCACAAAAAAGTGCCAAAAAAGCATTAAAAAAAGGGCAAAAAAATGAAATCAAACCTGGTTATTTGTTATGGTTTGTGTCAGGTCACAGCAGTTTTTGTCTCACTTTCTTTCGCTGCCGGAAGAAATTTCTATGCTTTTTTTTTTCATGTCTTTGGGTCGAATTTGCGTTGGATGGAACCATCCACGTTATTTTGTTTTGACAATTTGTTGAAAGAAACCCAAATTTCTGATATAGAAAAGTTTTGAAAATTGGTCAAATTTGACCCGAGGACGACAGGAGGGTTAAGAAAACGCATCATCCGCTGCGGGAGACAACCGCAGAACATGTCAGAGGGACCCAAACATCTCCTGTATGTGGATCTTTTATACAGCAGCAGTCACTTTTGGGGCTTAAATACATACGAATTACGGAGCTTTACTTTACATAAGAACAGGCTGAATAATTCTCTGCAGCTCAATGCAACGTCTCACTGTGTTCCTGTTCTTTCACCTCTCCCGGTACCGACTTTCAGACGCTTGATAAACACGTCTGATGGTTTTCAGACTTGTAAAAAGTGTATTTATGTATTTCTGGACAATCAGAGACACTTTGAGTGTCGCAGAGCTCGCTGAGCGGCGTCAAGCTTTCAACCCGAAAAAAAAATGTAATTCTGGCCGTGACGGCATCAGCGGCAGTTAGACATCCCCCCCCTCTCTCTCTCTCCCTGTCCACCCTCTCTCTCTCCCCATCTCCTCCCTCTCCCTCCCTCCATCTCTCCTCCCCTCCCTCTTTCCCTCTCTCTCTCCCCCTCTCTCCTCTCTCTCCCCCTCTCCTCCCTCTGTCCCTCTATCTCTCCCTCTCTCCCCTTTCCCCTCTCCTTCCCTCCCTCTGTCTCCCCCTCTCTCCCTCTCTCCATGTCCACCCTCTCTCTCTCTCCCCCTCTCCTCCCTCTGTCCCTCTATCTCTCCTTCTCCCTCTCTCCCCTCTCCTCCCCTCTCTCCCTCTCTCCCTCTCTCTCTCTCCATATCTCCCTTCCTCCCTCTGTCCCCCTCTCTCCCTTCTCTCCCTTCTCCTCGTCTCTCTCTCCCCCTCTTCTCCCCCCTCTATCCATCCATCCATCCCTACCCATGACCAAAAAAGGTGTCAAAGGCAAACATTTTTTAAATATGGAGAAAATTGTTGCAAAAGTGTCAAAAAACGGCGGGAGAAAAACGTGACGAGAGTTGAAAAAAAGCATCAAAAAGGCAAAAATAAAAATGTCAAAAGGGCCCCAACATCCACTCTGTGACTGCATCCCTCCATCCCACCCCCACCACCCTTCTCCCCCCTCTATCCATCCATCCAACCTTCCCCATGACCCCCCCCCCCCCCCCCATTAGCTGCAGCCATTATGGACGCTGAGAGAGAGTCATTACTGCTCCCATAATCCACCGCGATGATGAAGCTCTCAGCTCCAAAAACACCGGCAACTCGTACCGGCGGCGCTTGATTGGCAGGATACAGGGGAGGGGGGGGAGGGGGAGCAGGGGGGGAATTGGTTTTTCGGGGGTTTGTGTGATGGGAACTCCACTTGAGATGTGAATTGGCTTTGCCACTCCAATCAGGCGGCTGGATGACAAATGAAGTGTGTCTCTCTCTCTCTCTCTCTCTCTCTCTCTCTGTCTTCACACTTCTTCCTCTCCTCTTCTGTCCGGGCGCAGAAAGAAAGAAAGAAAGAAAGAAAGGAGGGGGGGAGTTCATGTGGGAGCGCTTGACAGCAACACAATCACATTTCTATTCACACCCCCCCCCCCTCCCCTGCCCCCCCGCCTGCCTGTTTTACCTTCATGCCATGCACGCTAGCACACAGGCCAGCCAGCCAATTAGAAAGCAGCGCAAAGAATCTGTGAAAGACACAAAAGGTCTTTAGAGGTTTGGACAGGTGTCTCATTTGCCCGCGGGACATTTTTTATTATGTCTTTGGGTTGGAATCAGTGGGCAGAAAGCGAGGAAGGTTATTTGTCGTGCTGTCATTTTTTTCTCCGTCCGTTGTCTGTCTGAGTGACGAGCCCCCTCCATGGGAATGATGGCTCCATCTGAGCTCAACAAGTACACCAATAGGGGAGAGAAGAAATGAAATCAAACCTAGACCAAAACCTAGAAAAAAAAAAGATTTTAAAAAGTGCCAAAAAAGCATCAAAAATATATTTTTTAAAAGCGTAAAGAAAACCGTTTAAAAAAGTGTAAAAAAGCATTTCAAAAAGAAGCCCCAACAAAATCCAAAAAATGAAATCAAACCTGATTATTTGTTATGATTTGTGTCGGGTTGCTTTCTTTTGCTGCGGGACAAAATTTAGAGTCTTTATTATTTATGTCTTTGGGTTAGAATCAGTGGGCAGAAAGTGAGGAAGGTTATTTGTCACGAGCGCCCAAAAAGGGTTTAAAAAAAGTGTCAAAAAAAAGCATTTAAATAAGCATCAAAAAAGAGGACAAAAATGCAAATAAACAGCTAAAAGGTGTCAAAAAAGGTAAGAATGTGGTTAAAAAAAGGCCCAAAAAGGGTCAAAAAAACGTCCAAAACGCAAAAAAAACGGCGAACAAAGTGTCAAAAAAACTTTTAAATAAGCATCAAAAAGAGCACCAGAACAATCAGATTATTTGTTCTGATTTGTCTGTTTGTCTGCATGGCTGGCCTTCGCTGCAGGACATTATAGCGACACTGTAGTTAACGTCTGTTTTATGTTAAATTTGTGGGCAGAAAGCGAGGAAGATTATTTGTCGCGCTGTCACATTTTTTCCGTCTAGTGTCTGTTAAAAAAAAGCTCCAAGAAAATTCTAAAAAAGTCTTTTTCGACACTTTTGTCACTCTTTTCCAGTTGTTTTGTTGTTAAGTTGTTGTCGTTTTTTCTTGCGCTTTTTGACACTTTTTTAACGTTCTTTTATCGTTGTTTTTTTTCAAATGCTATAAAATTGAAAGAAAAAAAATTCAATGAAAGTAGGAAACTGATCATTTATTTAACTTGTGAAGAACGTTGTATGGAACCATCCACGTTATTCATTTTTTGACAATTAGGTTGAAAGAAAACCCAAATTTCTGATATAGAAACTTTTTGAAAATGTATCAAATTTGACCCGAGGAAACAGGAGGGTTAAGAAAGCATAAATGTTCTGTCCGTTCCTCCCTCTTTATGGCAATGAATCATGGGTAAATCTGAACTGAAGAAGTACCCAACAAAAGGAATGGGTATGAAATCAATCCTGATAATTTTGTTATGATTTGTGTCGGGTCACGCCAGTTTTTGTCTCGCTTTCTCTTGCGTTTAAAACACGTTTCTTCTTCTTTTTCTTCTTCTTGTGCCCGTGTGCAGTAATTACAGTGCCGGCTCGGAGGAACAGGAGCAGAGATAATTGGTTTGTTGGTTAGCGGTGGAGTTTGTTTTGCAGGGTTATTATCCAGCAGCTCCATTATGGCTGGCAGCACCGAAATCCCTCATTAGCATACACAAATATATACAGAGAGAGAGAGAGAGCGTAGTGTTTCATACCAAACGTTCCCTCGCACTTCTCTCGCTACATGCAAATACGACCGACAATAGAGCGGCGCCGACACGGCCTCCAGCTGTGCCGAGATGCAGCGAGGTGTCAGGGGGAGTAAAGAGGGGAGACGGGGGAGGGAGGGAGAGAGGGAG
>CM042444.1:29325926-29330926 GCA_023631565.1 Gymnocephalus cernua
AGCACATGGGAAAATAGGGTTCAGGTAAAAAAAAATAAAATAAAAAAGTTACCCTTTAACCTCTCTGATGTGTTGAATAAATAACCCTTCTTCTTCATTTTCTTCTTCTTCTTCTTCTTCTTCTTCTTCTTCTTCTTCTTCTTCTTCTTCTTCTTTAAGCTGATCTGAGATTTCCTCCCTGGTTTCTGACTCTCATCAGCTGAAATGATTCGAGTGTGAGATGTAAATGTGAGCGCGCCTCTCGGCTGCACTTTGCAATCTGAGAGGGGAGGAAAAATAAAATAAAATCTGTACTTTCACCATCAGAAAATCTTCCTCTTCAGAGGTCCTCGAACGTACCGCAATCTATTCAAATCACTTCTGCTGAAATCAGTCTGATTAATGAAGTCTTCCGATGCGTCGCTGATCGTGTTCAACGTTTCAAACGTTTACTGTTTGAACAAGTTGGAGACGGAAAGTTTTTACACGTAAAGGGGAACTACGTTTTTTCAAACTGGACCCTATTTTCCTCTGATTTTGTGACTCAGGCTACATTTACATCGCTACACTTTGGTTTTTAAGCTTTAAGTTTTGAGCCCAAAAGTGATCTCTGTGCACACAAGTGTTTTTTTTTATCTCCAGTAGAACTAATCTCCGTAATCTCCTGCTCTGGGGAAACGCCAGACCAGGGGGAATGAGAGGGGGAAACGCCAGAGCAGGGGGAATGAGAGGGGGAAACGCCAGAGCAGGGGGAATGAGAGGGGGGAAACACCAGAGCAGGGGGAATAAGATATATAGGCCTATTGTATTATATTATTTGACTCCTGATTGGTTTATTTACTGCACATTTAAATAATATGTTATACTCTTGTGACAGTTGCTGAGGCTGTAAGTTTGTCTGGCAATAGACAAGTTAGGAAACGTTGAAAAAGGCAACTAAAATGTCAGAAAAAGAGATGTCAAAATAAGTGAAAAGAACGTTGAAAAGGCGACAAACGTAGAAGAAAGCAAATAGTTTAATCTTACATAATAAAACTGAAATGTTTTCTCTTTCTCACACCTGCAGCAGTGTTAAAACTTCACAGAGTCTGTTGACTGTCACACTGCTCTAAAAACCTCTGGAAGTCCATCCAAAAAGTGCAAAAAGAAAAACAGCCGCGTGCTTCATCTAAAGAACAAAGCTGCTTGTATTTTCCTGGCGATTTGAAACCTGCAAAGTGACGGCGAGCGGCCGCAGAGGAAGAGAAGCACACTGAGCGCGTGCAGCTGAAACCAGCTGACGTGTGTCCGTGATTGGCTGATTGGCGGCGGAGAGTTTATTGTTGAGCAGCCAGTTGGACACACGGCTCTCACAGAGAGAGAGAGAGCGAGGGAGGGAGACAGCTGTGCTGGGAAACGCAGTGCGGGCCAACTAGTAATATCTGGAGTTTCACCGTGGACGTGTGCCGACACACGCCAAGCACATCCAAAACTCCTTCACAAACACGCGTCGGAGCATCCATACAGCAGTCACGGAGCTCGATCTTCCGCGTTGACTGGCCCATGTCGTCACGATGGACATGCGCACTGGCAACAGTTTGTTTGTGTTGTCATGGCAGCACTGCGCGTTCAATGAGCTTCTCTCTCATGTCTCTTACAAGCATACGTTGTTTTCTCAATACATCCGTGGTGTATGTTTTATGAGTTTCTTCCTGGGACAGAGAGGTGCAGTTCCACCATTGGCCACTAAGCCCACGGTTGCTTTAAGACATGGTGCTGTTCCTGGGGGCTTGGTAGCCGGCATCACATGACCAGCCGGCCTCTGTAGCCAGCTTCTGTAGCCGGCATCACATGACCAGCCGGCCTCTGTAGCCAGCGTCACATGACCAGCCGACGGTCCCCTTTTTCCTAGGATATCATATGTCTTAGTGTGCATACATTTTCGTACTAAGTCTGTGTATGTAAGTATGGGAAAGTTTTTCAGAGCGGCGTCAAAAAATATCAACATTTGTTGGGCAGACTGCTCTCCAGAGGACGAACATTTTTCACACCTATAGTTCAGTCGCTTTGTTCCAGTTCAGTCGATGAGTTTGTATCTCGGTTCGGTTATGTTTCACACCTGGACAAATCCAAGTGTATCAAAATGTGTCATTACAAACCACGCGAGAACGTTCAATCCTCTCATTGGTCGGATGTGTCTGAGGGAGCAAGAAAGTAAATACAGGAAGAAGGTCCTGTCTTCTGAACTAGTGTGTGTGTGTGTGTGTGTGTGTGTGTGTGTGTGTGTGTGTGTGTGTGTGTGTGTGTGTGTGTGTGTGTGTGTGTGTGTGTGTGTGTGTGTGTGTGTGTGTGTGTGTTTCAGAGACTTTAGAGGCTGGAAGAGATTCAGCAACTTGCACAAGAACTCCAAACCCGTGACCCCTGAATGTTTGCCTGTCGGAGCGTTTGAGCAGCAGCGCGTCTATAACCCTCCCAACTCTTTCCCGCGGCGCCCCGCCGAGCCCAGAGCAGCCGGTGTCAAAGTAAGCCGTCAGCCAGATGAATGGCCTGCAGCCTTTTGTTCTCCCCAGCTATTAAGAAAAAGACCACGCTGAAATATTATTATTCTGCTGCTCCGAAATATGTCAGATTAAATCGTTACCTTGGCTGAGCTGCACACAAAAGGCACAAACACCAGAGCACTTTACAGGCCCGGTCCAGCATGTTGCCTTCTGAAATATTATTATAAAACCATTGTTAAACTGCTCGCCAACATGACAGCTTAAATCATCACCTTCAGCGGCGTCGGAAAAATAAAAGGCGCACACACGTGCTGCCGAGATTTAAAGTGTAACACCGGAGTCATTTGGGGTTTTTGGCCAAGCTAACGTCGCTGACTGGAGTTAAACATCCACGTATAAAAATACTCTGTTACCAGTTAAAGTCCTGTTTTGATAATGTTACTTCAGTAAAAGTCTGTAAGTGTCATTAGGAAAATGTAGTTATAAAGTATTAAAATTAAAGAACAATCCTCCCATTGTAGAAAGTGTAGAGGATCCAAACAGTTGTGTGTTTAATGGTCTAATCATCTCAGCTGGACTGGTGTGTGTGTGTGTGTGTGTGTGTGTGTGTGTGTGTGTGTGTGTGTGTGTGTGTGTGTGTGTGTGTGTGTGTGTGTGTGTGTGTGTGTGCCCTGTACCCATACATCCTTGACCTGTACCCATACATCCTTGACCTGTACCCACACATCCATGCCCTGTACCCATACATCCATGCCCTGTACCCATACATCCATGCCCTGTACCCATACATCCATGCCCTGTACCCACACATCCATGCCCTGTACCCATAAATCCATGCCCTGTGCCCATACATCCATGCCCTGTACCCATACATCCATGTCCTGTACCCATACATCCATGCCCTGTACCCATACATCCATGCCCTGTACCCATACATCCGTGCCCTGTACCCATTCATCCATGCCCTGTACCCACACATCCATGCCCTGTACCCATTCATCCATGCCCTGTACCCATTCATCCATGCCCTCTACCCACACATCCATGCCCTGTACCCATAAATCCATGCCCTGTGCCCATACATCCATGCCCTGTACCCATACATCCATGTCCTGTACCCATACATCCATGCCCTGTACCCATACATCCATGCCCTGTACCCATACATCCGTGCCCTGTACCCATACGTCCATGCCCTGTACCCATACGTCCATGCCCTGTACCCATACATCCATGCCCTGTACCCATTCATCCATGTCCTGTACCCATACATCCATGCCCTGTACCCATTTATCCATGTCCTGTACCTATAAATCCACATCCATGCCCTGTACCCATTTATCCATGTCCTGTACCTATAATCCATGCCTGTACCCATACATCCATGCCCTGTACCCATACATCCATGCCCTGTACCCATTCATCCATGCCCTGTACCCATTCATCCATGCCCTGTACCCATACATCCATGCCCTGTACCCATACATCCATGCCCTGTACCCATACATCCATGCCCTGTACCCATTCATCCATGCCCTGTACCCATACATCCATGCCCTGTACCCATTCATCCATGCCCTATACCCATACATCCATGCCCTGTACCCATTCATCCATGCCCTGTACCCATTCATCCATGCCCTGTACCCATTCATCCATGCCCTGTACCCATACATCCATGCTCTGTACCTATTCATCCATGCCCTGTACCCATACATCCATGCCCTATACCCATTCATCCATGCCCTGTACCCATACATCCATGCCTGTACCATTCATCCATGCCCTGTACCCATACATCCATGCCCTGTACCTGTTCATCCATGCCATGTAGCGGGGTTAGCTTCTGTTTCAGGGAAAGGGGGCTTTGCGTTCTCCTTTACCTTGTTCAGGTAAGCCAGGTTAACCTCCTTGTGTGCGCTTCTTAATGTACTTTTTTCCCAGTAATAAATTGTCCACATATTTTACCACATTCCACTGCAAGGCACTTGCTTTTATCTGACACAGTCATGATCAAATAGGACTCTGCCGTTTTCTTCCGACTTTTGGTACCGCCATGATGCCAGGCGAGGGGCACGGACATGTTGTGTTCAATTTGACATGGAATGTCAGAATTTCTGAGTTACCTGTCGGAAACTTTTACAGGAAATGCATGGTTGGAAACATATAACGTTATTTGCTCTATGAAAGACATGACAAAGACGAAACTGAGGACATTTACTTGATAATTTTATGTGTGCGTGTGTGTGTGTGTGTGTGTGTGTGTGTGGTAGAGTGAGTGAGAGAGTGACAGTGAGTATCTTCAGAGTGAGTAGTGAGAGTCACTGCATGCACACACACAGACAGACACACACACACACACAGACACCACACACACACAGACACACACACACACACACACACACACACACACAGAAATAAATTTAATAATTCATGGAGTAAAACTGTCTTTTAACGTTTAACAGTGTTTTAAGCCTACAGTACAGTGGCGCCGCCAGGAATTTTGGGCCCCATGACAA
Organism: Gymnocephalus cernua; assembly: GCA_023631565.1. Lineage (NCBI taxonomy): Eukaryota > Metazoa > Chordata > Actinopteri > Perciformes > Percidae > Gymnocephalus > Gymnocephalus cernua. The sequence continues at coordinate 29,330,905 of CM042444.1, forward strand.
AAAATCAAATTGGGCCCCCTCT
>CM042444.1:29335926-29360926 GCA_023631565.1 Gymnocephalus cernua
TGGTAAAAGTAGAAGTACTGATTTAACTTATTTACTCAAGTAAAAGTAACAAAGTACAGGCTTGGAAATGTACTTAAAGTATAAAAGTAAAAGTAGCCTTGCGAATGACAACCATTTTTTATGCAAAGCTACCTGGACCACAAATGTTACTAGAGAGCAAGCTGAGAAACTTCAGTAGCCATGGAGCAAAGGCTCTTTATGTATATATGCCATTGTCTACATTTTAAATTAGGGATGGGCCGATCCGATCCAGTATCGGTATCGGGGCCGATACCAGCGAAATTCAGGTATCGGATTTTCCCGATCCAACCTGCGGAGATTTCCGATACCACGAGCCATGTCTGCACTTTAACGTTGTCTGCTGAAATGGCTCCAAAAGTGATTCCTGCCGGCTGGTCTGCTGGTTGGCTGTGTTGCAAACTGTGAATAGACTTCCTGAACGGAGTCGCGCTCAATGAGACACAGAGTTATGAGACACGCCCCCGCTCAGGAAGTCCATTCCGCAGTTTGCAGCCAGCTAGCAGGATAGTAGCATGACCAGCATTTTGGCTAGCTCGATGCTATCCTGTGTGTCCGCTGTTTGGAAATACTTCACAGTGGAAACACCGCAGAGCAAGACAGCAAAATGCAAAACCAAAACAGGACTTTCACAACCGTCTGTCTGCCGGTGTTGTCGCCGGCTTTTGGCGTTTCAATTCCCCGTTGTTGCGTCCACCAGAGACCCCGGATCGTACGTGTCCCGGCGGCCGCTGTTTCAGAGCAGCCGCTGCGCAGCCGTGAAAACAGAGGTGTGTGTGTGTGTGTGTGTGTGTGTGTGTGTGTGTGTGTGTGTGTGTGTGTGTGTGTGTGTGTGTGTGTGTGTGTGTGTGTGTGTGTGTGTGTGTGTGTAAGATGTTTACAGTTATTGCACTTTTCTTATATTTCAGATATTTGACATTTTAAAACGTTGATTTGTTGATGCTACAAGAGCCAGTGTGCTTGATTTGCGCTGTTCACACACTGTTTTATGATACTGTGTGTGTGTGTGTGTGTGTGAGAGAGAGATTTTTACACTTGCACTTTTCTTATATTTCAAGACTCAAGTATTTGACATTTTGGAATGTAATAAATATTGACATGACAATCAATTTGAAACCCTTACAGTTGGATATCTGTTTTCAGAATGAGATTTTTCCTGTTTTTCTGACTTCCTTTTCTGACCTTATACTTGGCTCAAGTTGCCTTTTGGGACATACATGCATACGTACGTCCATATCATACTTGCCCGTTGAGAGGAGTTTATTTCAGCATCATATAAAATCAACAATAATGATAATAATAATATTAAAGCAAACACAGCTCTGGTATCGGAATAGTATCGGTATCGGCCGATATCCAAATTCAGGTATCGGGATCGGATCGGAAGTGAAAAAATGTGGATCGGTGCATCCCTATTTTAAATGGATGTCTGCCAAAAGGCCTAAAACATCACATATATGATTATTGTGACAGAGACTGGGACTCCAGGTTAATAAGATTCTGAGTAGCAAGATATGAATTCAGTTGTGATTCTGTAATAATTCACAGATCCAGTTCCATTTTTAATCAACATTTAAAGGAATCTACATGTAAGTTCTGCAGCCTCCCAGCCTCATACTCGCCTGTCCCAGAGCGACACCCCATACAGTCGGTACTGTGATGTTTCTGAATACGAACTGCACACCGGCAACAGATGTTTAAGTATTGATGCCGTTTATTTAAAGTCCTGGAAAAACAACACTTTTGAGAAACGCAACCGAACCTGAACGCAACAGGACATCACATCACACAAATAAGCCGTTTAACCGACACCCCCCCCACTGCCACACAAAACCATGACTAATAATTAAAAGGGCCTACATTTACTCAAAAAGTATTTAATAAACTGTTTACAATCTTCAACACCATGGCTAACAAATGCATAAAAAGCAGACGAAGGAGAAAAAAGGTCCACTCTTTCTATTTTAGTTAATTATCTGACCATTGCTACTAACATTACCATATAGTCATTTAATTTTGTAAGCAATGCATATTTAAGATTTAAGAATGTACTCTAATGTTGCATAGTCATTGACCTTATGAAGGAGTTCTCACTGTGTCTCTCATCATCTGAAACAAGGACATATAAACATTGTATTCTGTTTACTGCTGTACACACACACACATAGACACACAGCACACACACAGGCGCGCACACACACACGCACGTACACACACACACGCGTGCACGCGCGCACACACACGCGTGCACGCGCCGCACACACACACACACACACACACACACACACACACACACACACGCACGCACGCACGCGGTATCATATAAGCTAGGCTACTCTCACTTACCAGTAACAGTAGCCGGCTAACGTTGGTGGCAGCTGCAGTATCACCCGACGTGGCAGCAGCTTCAGGGACAGACTTCAGAAACACTGACGTAGTGTTATTTAGGTCTGTTTAGTAACGTTTCATATCTCGTTACTTATAAAACTTAGTTCAAACTCTAGGTAACTAACTAGTTGCGAGAAAGGAAAGACCGCGCAAAGAATGCAACTTGTTGCTGCTTATGCTGCGTTCCAGACACAATTTTTAGCCCGTAAATTACGACTTCAAGCCACGACTCACGACTTGGTAGCGTTCCAGGGTTCAGGTTGGGCTACCTAACGTTAACGTTAGCTATTGGCTACGCTGACGTTAGCTAGTGGCTGCGCTGACGTAAGCTAGCGGCTACCTAACGTTGACGTTAGCTAGGGCTAGCTGATACTAGCGATTTCTAGTCAGCGACATATATTGGGCTTTTTAATAAACACAACCTGTAGTAGTACACAATTGTGTGTGTATTGTTTTGATTACAATGTGCGGAATTACTTTACGTTGCATATTTATGTCTATTTATTTCTATTTTACCGGCGTCTGTACAGCATCAACAGGGGGTCGCCATTGTTGTTTATGTGTGTGTGACGTCAAAAACTGTAACTGGGAGTACAACGATCTGGTACGAGTTCACGGGTAGTAAGTTACGGGTTGGACTGGCGTTCCAGGTCACTTTCACGGGTAGAAGGTTGTGAAAACACGAGTTACGGGTTGCCTGGAACGCAGCATTAGTAACGTTAAGTGACCTCACGTCAGATCCAGGGCCACGGAAGCCCCGAAGGTCCAAATCTCAGAGCTTCCCAACACAGACGGGGTGAATTTATGAATGAAAATGAGAACGTTCTGTCACAAACAATGTTGTTACGTATCATCGCGCTTTTGTAAGTGGGTAAGTAACGAGCCACTTTTGTAAAACGTAAGGAGTAGAAAGTACCAGTATTTGTGTTAAAAATGTAAGAAGTAAAAGTAAAAAGTCGGCACAAAAATAAATAGTAAAGTAAAGTAAAAATACCTGAAAAATCTACTTAAGTACAGTAACGAAGTATTTGTACTTCGTTACTTCCCATCTCTGCTCATAATTATGTTATGGTTGTTTTTTTCCCTTTGCTATTCAAAGCTCGATGTGTGTGTGTGTGTGTGTGTGTGTGTGTGGTGTGTGTGTGTGTGTGTGTGTGTGTGTGTGTGTGTGTGTTTATAAGAACTCCTACATCTAAGTCATATGTGGAAGCGCCCTAACCGATCCCACCACTCAAAATCGGCATCAAAACGGGGTGCCCGTGGAGCGCCATCAATTTCATACTGGCGATTAACTCCTGGATGAATCGGATGTACCAGTGCGCGCCAGTAGGTGTGCGATCCCCAAACCCAGTGCAAGGCTTTGCGGACGATGTGGAAATCTCCTCAAGAGATGAAAGTGTAATTTCCAACATGCTCCTCCGTACAGATGAGTTCATAAGCTGGTCAGGTTTGGACATCAAACATAGAAAATGTGCTGCATTTTATGAACGACGCAGCGGAGGAAACAGATGGTATAAAGCAAAGTCTGACAAACCTCCTGCTTTCTCATTAATGCAGAAACCTATTCGACTGTATGAACGTCACAAAACATATCCTCATCTGGGCCATACATTTTATGTCGGCGGCGATTGGGAGGAACAGATCACAGAGCTGTGTCACAAGTACACCCAAAGACTTGGACTGATTGATTCTGCCCCCCTCCCCATAATGATGAAAATCGAGGCCATCAGGCTGATCGCAGCGTCTAAAATCCAACACCTGTTCCCGAACGTACACATTCCACAACACACATTGTTGGCGATGAATAACGAAACGGTGAAGCTGGTGAGGAAATGGCTCTGTCTCAATAGTCGTACAACTCGGGACATTATTTTCCAGCCGCGCAGAGACGGGGGCCTCGGCGTCCCAAACATTGAATGGCTTTACACCGCTTCCAGAACCGGGCATCTTCTCAACATGCTCAACAATGATGATACAACTGTTAGAGAGCTATCACACGAATCGCTGCTTTTACATCTACAGCGTCGCAAAATACCTGCTGCTTCCACAAACGAGTCCCAGTTTCTTAGATTCAAACTAAAGCAAAATGGAAAACTAGACAGCAGAGCACTACAGGACTACAGCTGTCCTGACTGGGACCCGACGGAGCAGTATAGTCACTCTCAACGACAACATAATCACCAACCCGCTGGTTTCTACCCTGGCGATTCTTAATAAAGACATCTCATCTCACCAGTTACAGATTAAACACGCAAGAGCCTCAATTCTTCACCTTAGACAGACCCAAAACGCACAGCGCTGGACGGGTCTCAGACTGCAAGGAAAACTCGCATTACTCCAGTTTGTAATATTCAAACAAAATATACTAATAAACTAATATTCATGATTAAAGCAAGAATACAGTGTCTCCCAACCAGGTACAATCTGGCCACATGGTACCCATCAAAGTACGAACCATACTGCATATTACACCCAACTCAACAGGGCAATGAAACAGTTGCACACATACTAAATGGATGCTACAACTATAAAGGACTGTATGTGGCCAGACATGACCGTCTGGTTGATCTGGTTGCAAAGGACTTGCAAAAGATAAACTATAGACATGATAGCAAAATTCACAAGCACAGCACTGTCAAATTCAACTGGTTCCATCATAACACATCTAACAGTGACTACTTCAAAAACATCCCAAACACTCCTGACATTGTAATTGTAAATGAGGTTATGAAATCTATATCTTTGAGGTAGCCTGCTGTTTTGATCTCTATATGGACATCTGCTACTATTCCAAACTATTGAAATATCAACCACAGGTAGATCTAATTCACTTGGATACAACTGTAAGCTAGTAACAGGGAGCATGAAAATATGGAGAAGGAGATGCTTTGTCTATCCTTAATGTGTTGAGTATTATAAATGGAAAGACCTGTAAAAGTATGTGAGCCATGTAGACCTGTCACCATGTCAATGACTCTTCCCACAGTATTTGGATCTTGTTGTTTCTCTTGCAATGCCTTTCAGATCCAAATAAAAGCATTTAAATGTGTGTCTGTGTGCGAGCGTGTGTGCGTATGTGTGTGTGTGTGTCCTTTATCTATATAAGTAACCTGAGTAACGTGCACGCTCGCCTACTTATGGTACATTCAAATCAACTCAGACGTGTTGTAAGCGTGGGGGGCGGAGGGCACCGACATGGACCTCGTGTCCGCTCCGCCCTCGTCAGTGACGCTAAACACCGACTTGACGCTTTGTGAAAATAGAAAACAGGAATGACACAGGACATTAAAAATACTTCCTCTCTCCGTCTCTCTCCTCCACCTCGTCTATCAATAAAGGTGTTGATGGGAGCGGACAGATAAAAAGACGGAGAAACTCAAACACAATCTGTCACGCTAAATATACCTCCAACACTCCCTCGCTTCCTACATCCTTCCCTCCCTCCTTCATCCCCTGAATCCTCTGCTCCTTCCTTCCTTCCTTCACCTTTCTCTTCTCGCATTGAGAGCAGTTTAACTGTAAATATCCAAGTTTATCACAACACAAACCAAGAATCCCTGCAGCCTGTTCTCATGAAACATCCATATATAAAGCTCTGACAAGTGCAGCTCTGAAATACGCATGTATTCTACGTATTTATTACTGTCAGCAGCACATTGACTACTGCTGTATAAGAGCATGAAGATACTCATAGGGAGGAGGTCGGTGGGTGGGGGGATGTTTGGCTCCTAAAACACAGAGCTTTAAAGGGGGGGAGCAGAGTTCATGTCCTGAAAAAGTTAAGGAGAAAACACAAGACTTTCACCCAGGAAACAGGTGTTCATGTCCTGAAGAAGTTAAGGAGGAAACACAAGACTTTCACCCAGGAAACAGGTGTTTGTGTCCCGGGAGTAACTACTTAAACCATCATGTTTTTTCCCAAACTTCATTAGTCGTTTTGTCGGCTAAACTTAACTGTAACGGCCTCTGAAAGGACCGTCACGTCACGGTGCTCTGTACCCAGCTCACAGTCACCTTTTCTCGGCTAAACCTAACTGTAAAGACTGCTAACTTAACAGTCGTCGTAATTTCGTAGGATATCTTCGCATGGGTGTGCATACTGTATATGTTTTTGTATGATATCATACGATCATAAGAACATTTTGCTAGTTTCATATGATACCAATATCTTCACAATATGTTATGTTTAAACTAGGGCTGTCAATCGATTAAAAAATTTAATCGAATTAATTACAGACTCTGTGATTAATTAATCAAAATTAATCACATACATAATTTTTGCTGTGAAAGTAATTTAAATATTTCAATTCAAATGAATCAATGAATAATCAGTATGAGTGACATTAAAGTTAAAAAACTCTTTTTATTATTATTTTCACTGTTCAAATAATCACCATAACAATCAACAATATGACCTAATATGCTGAGGAAATAAATTCAAAAGGGTATTTTACAATAACTATGAATGCACAGTGAGGCTGTAGGTTACCAGTATCATTGAACGCACCATCTCCGTCTGTGTTTTTCCGATAACGGCAGAAACAGTCAAACTTTACACCGTTTAGCGTTAGCTGTCAGTATTTTAACCGTGTTTAATCCGGCTGCTAGCTAGCGGAAGGCTAATGTTAGCTGCTGTTGAGTGTAGTGTTAACTAGCATCACGTGCAGTGATGTTTCTGTTGCCTCTCACTCCTTCATTTACAGTTGAATGGTGGCTAGAACGGCTCCGGGTGAAAGGTCAATATGGAATGGATTAATCTGTTTTTTTCTCAGATTAATTAATCAAAATGAACGCGTTATTTTGACAGCCCTAGTAAACATATGCAAGTGAGGCATTATCTAATGCCAATTTGTGTTTAATTTAGCAGAAACCTACAGACACAAATAGACAAAGTGTAGTCAAATAAATGTTTTCTTTCCACCGGTCTGAAAGCAGACATGTTACCGAAGATAAAGTGCACACAAATGTAGTACTAAGAAAGTTTTAGAAATATTTAGAAGCTTATATATTTTGCAGTTTTTTGTTTGTTTTGTGAGCTAAAGGTCAGTCAGTTAGAATTCTTTTTGCTCTTCTTGACTCCCCCTCTCTCTCCTTCCTCCCCCCTCATCTCCACCTGAGGGTTGGCTGTGAATCAGACATGTAAAGGGGGGAGGAGGGGGAGGACAAGTGACGAGGAGGAGGAGACAGATGGAGGTGAGGAGGTGAAGCCTCGGTGCTGCTGGCACTCCGTCTCTGTGCATCTATATGTGTCTAAATATATAAATATAAATGTACAGCAGAGAATATATGAAGAGGCTAAACATGGAGGATGGCTGCAGATGGAGCCGACGGGGTCTGTCTGTGTGTGTGTGTGTCTGTCTGTGTGTGTGTCTGTCTGTCTGTGTGTGTCTGTGTGTCTGTCTGTCTGTGTGTGTCTGTCTGTCTGTGTGTGTCTGTCTGTCTGTGTGTGTGTGTCTGTCTGTGTGTGTCTGTCTGTCTGTGTGTGTGTGTCTGTCTGTGTGTGTGTGTGTCTGTCTGTGTGTGTCTGTCGGTCTGTGTGTGTGTCTGTCTGTCTGTCTGTCTGTGTCTGTCTGTGTGTCTGTCTGTCTGTGTGTGTCTGTCTGTTTGTGTCTGTCTGTCTGTCTGTGTCTGTTTGTGTCTGTCTGTCTGTCTGTGTGTGTCTGTCTGTTTGTGTCTGTCTGTCTGTCTGTGTCTGTGTGTGTCTGTCTGTCTGTCTGTGTGTGTCTGTCTGTCTGTTTGTGTCTGTTTCTGTCTGTCTGTCTGTCTGTCTGTCTGTCTGTCTGTCTGTGTCTGTCTGTCTGTCTGTTTCTGTCTGTCTGTCTGTCTGTCTGTCTGTCTGTCTGTTTGTGTCTGTCTGTCTGTCTGTCTGTGTCTGTCTGTCTGTCTGTCTGTCTGTCTGTGTGTCTGTCTCTTAAGTTTCTGAAGAATTTGCATGTACTTCTTGGTTTGAAGGCCTTACAAACCAACTTAAAGGTAGGCTGCTAACAGCACAGAATAAATTACAGTTTTTCTCAGTCGCTTTGGTGCAATTATTGATACTACTTGTACAAATTCCAAATCATCTAGTCACTTGTGTACATCATTAAAGCTATTTATTGTTCCTTTGAACACATTGCAATTGCTTTTGTACATATTGCAATTGATAATGTATAAGTGTCAGCTTTTTTCCACATTTTCTATTGCTCATGTCATGTTGATCAAAATATAGTAGATGGTTCTCTGTTGAATAGTCTTACCCCTCAAAACTTCTAGGCATTAGTTCCTTGCATAAGCTATTACATGCAGAATTGTTGAACTATTTGTCATAAACTGTCAAGACGTGGATTGATGAATCGTGCAGGTGAAATTGATCCTCACTCATGAAGGAATGTAAAGTGTTAGTTCAACCAATAATCAACCAGCTTTCTAAATTGATCAAAGGTGCATCTCATGAACAATCAGTTGGCAAGCATATATAGACAGACCACAACACAGAGTTGCAATTTTCCAATAATGGATGGACCAGGAAACGAACAGGGTCAACAGCCAAGAGGAGGAAGAAGAGGAGCAAGGATGCATGGTGGAAGGCAAAACAGAGGAAGAGGCAGAAGAGGACATAGGCGCATATCTGATGACATAAGGACCACTATTGTAGACCATCTTGTCAATCATGGCCTTACAATGGCTGAGGCGGGTCGAAGGGTGCAGCCGAATATTGGGAGATCAACCTCAATGTCCTCAATAGTTCAATCGTTTCGAAGCAAGAACAGGTATGTCCACCAATGTACAGTGCACTGTTACTGTATATAAGCAGTATACTGTATATTTCCTACAATGCTACATATTGCAGTAGTCCGCCAGTAGCCGACAGACAGGAACGTCTGGATGTGTAGAGACAGCACTAGCACAGTTCTGCAGGCAAAGTTGTGCCTTAGGGGTGTTTCCTGTGTTTCTTTCTAATTTAGTTTTTTTCCTTTGTGTCCCCCCTTCTTACTGTAAATTATTTTGTTTTTTTCTTTCATAAAGTAGCACTAGTAAAAGCTGTGAAAAACTAAATCCTGTCCAGTGTCTTTCAATCAATAACCCACATACAGTAATATGTAAATAGTACTGTTGAAATTGGTATATGCCATAGAAGTGCAGCCTTGTGCATTTTCAATACAGTAACTGTCATCCAAACTGTAGCCTAAGTTTACATCAGGTAATACTGTCAAAGTACACTGTTGACAACATGCCTAAACATTTTGACAACCTTGTTCGTGAACAATGACTCAATGACTTATCATTCTGATGACACTGACATGATCATTTGCATGAATATTTACTTTTGAGAGATGTACTTAGGATTTTTAGTGACTGACTAGCTTTAGGAACATATCTATTGTATATTGCAGTTTGTACAAATTGTTCTGAGAAATGCACTTATTATTTTGCATGTTAGGGATGATGTGAAAAACGCACCAAAGCGACTGAGAAAAACTTTAATAAGAGTCATTTTGAACTTGGGCCACAGGTCTCACGTAGGTAGGTAACAATTTGTGGAGCTCAACTGGCTCCCCGTTGAGTCTTGTGTTACTAAGTCAAGACTGACCATGATCTACAAAATTCTGTCTGGTAGTGTCCCAATTTTTTTGTCGTGTCTTAACTATTAAGGTAAAGGACACACACAATATTTACACTCGTGGCAGCATATCAGACCTGTGTCCTTATTCATTTAAGACAGGGTTAGGGAAGGGAACCTTTGCCTATATAGGGGCAATTCAATGGAACATATTAGATTGGCAAATTAAAGTCATTCCCAGCCTGAACTCTTTTAAAAAGAGCATCAAGGCTTGGATACTAGATAGGGTTGTGGAATAGAACAAAAGGCAAGTTTTATATTTTTATTTATTTAAGAAAACTGTTTTATGTTATGTCATTGAGTGTCTTGTCTTGTCCTGAGGACCACAATGGAAATAAGTCCTGGACTTTATTGTGTTTTTATCCTCGATTGTATTTGATGTCTTTTTTGTCATGGTTAAGGCATTTTTTGGATACAATTAAATAAATCAAATCAAATCAAAAATCTGTGTGTCTGTCTGTCTCTGTCTGTGTGTCTGTCTGTCTGTCTGTCAGTCAGTCAGTCTGTCTCTCTCTGTCTCTCTGTCTGTCTGTGTCTGTCTGTCTGTGTGTCTGTGTGTCTGTGTGTCTGTCTCTCTGTCAGTCTGCCTGTCTGTCTATTTGTCTCTCTGTCAGTCTGTCCTCATCCCGAGGTCTGTTTCTAATCCCTCGCCGATGTCTGTCACCATGTGTTTGTATTCAGTTTATATTCAGACGAGACATGGACCCCGTCTCCTGTAGTGTTTTTCCACCGTGAGTTAATAAATCTTTAAGCCACGTGTGTCATCTGAAGTGAAGTATATCTGCTTTAAAAACATTACGTTCTGATGTGTGTCAGCGTGTCACAACAGCAGACATTCATTTCATCAGACACACATTAAGTCTTATCTCTCCTCCACCAAATGCCACAAACTAGCATTTCGTGGCCACAAATTAGAATTTTATGTCATGTCTGGGGGCTCCTTCGTATAAGATAGTTATTCATATTTAGCTTATTAAATATTGATAATCGTTTCATTGTTTTAGTCAATCATTCATCGTCCACTGTGAGGATTTTTTGCTGTTCTCTGTTTGAAACTTTAAATCAAAGTTTTGAGGAAAAAAAATCATTGCTGTCCAAACAAAGTCTGCAGGAAGGAATCTGGCGTTTTGTACAAAGGGTCAACGATCTCACTAAAGCTGCATTTACATTGCTACGTTTTGGTTTAAAAACAAATATCTTTTTCTACTTTTACCAACACATTCTCACTCCCATTGCATCAAAAAGAGACACTTGGTCAGGTGTCTTTGGCGTTTGTTTCTGACGCTGAAAAAGTCTCCTGTAACGCAAACTCTACAGAAATAAACACATTTCAAAATAAAACACCTAGGTTCATGGTGATTTTAGCTGTCGTGACTTGTCACAGCAAGACACCGACAGACGGACGGACAGAGAGTGACACACACACACACACACACACACACACACACACACACACACACACACACATATATATATATATATATATATATATATATATATATATATATATATATATATAGGCTACAATTACCACAGTTTTTCCCACTCATCCTCTCTCTTTCTATCGGAGAGAGAGGATCGCTTTGTGACTGGCGTGGAGAAATACGCGTCTGGTATGAATGGCCAGGCACGTGATCAGGCACGTATCTAGGCTTCATGGGCCCGATGTGTTTTTACTGTCCGCGAAGTCACTTTACGTCTTTATGTTAGTAGTTTTAGGTGACTGTTCTTTCCCAATCAGGACATTTTTGTACTTATGTTTGTGTGTTTCTTCTCCCATTGCTGGCAGTAGTTTGTTCCACATGTGTGTGTGTGTGCCTTTAAGAACCTTAGACTCAGTCTAGACTCATGGCTTCTGTTATCATTTTCCCCACGCATTCGGCTTCAATCTTTGACGTTCCATGCCTTTGGTAGCAGTCTCGGTATGTAAAATACTCGCTGACATACTGTTCTTACATCTTTGTTGATTATTGTCACCAAGTTTGATGTGCAATATGAATATTTTCAATGATATTAGAATGACAGCATGCTTCAGTAAGCTAGTTGGCTACTTTTATCTTGGGTTGTGTCACATGTAAATCAGTTTCACTAGTTTGTGTTACGTACACTGTATATCACTACATTACAGTACTACTACTGTATTAGTGCTACACTAATACTCAAAGATGGGAGTAAGTCACACATGGGCAAGTCACAAGCAAGTCTCAAGTCTTAACCTTCAAGTCTCAAGCAAGTCTAAGTCATTTTGTGTGACAATCAAGCAAGTCACAAGTCAAGTCATACAAAAGTTTCCATTTTTAAACAAGCTAAAGACAGTGGTTATAACTGCTGGAGTTTTATTTGCATTTTTTCCTACTCAATATTCAAAAGGCATTGTGTCCAAGCCACATATATCTGAACAGTTTAAATGTATAAAGATTTAAAAAAGCACAGCCTAAAACTGATATTAGGCCAACAAAAAAAATCTACATACATATTTGTTCAATATGCCTCAAACATGACATCAAATCATGAAATTCATTCAAACAATTCAAGTATAATGGTTTCTAAGTCAAATAATATTCTTCAAACATGCCTCACTTTTATGGGACAGAAACACATTTAACCTTTCCTCTTCTTAAAGAAAAACAACATATTCTTTAAGAGTAGCTGAATCCCACCAGTTTTGCATAATTTGGAGAGATTGAATAGTAGGCTATATGATAATATTTGTCAGTGTATTTGTGAGTGAATGTGTGCGTGTTTGAGAGAGAGTGAATGAAAAGTTATTAATATTGGTGAGTGAATGTGTGCATGTGGTGTGTGTGTGAGAGTGCAGTGTGTTGTGTGTGTATGTGTGCCTAGCTTTATTCACATACTTAATCTGCACAAGTGTGTGTGTGTGTGTGTCTGCATGTGTATGTGAGAGAGAGAGAGAGACAGAGAGAGAGAGAGAGAGAGAGAGAGAGACAGAGAGAGAGAGAGAGAGAGACAGAGAGAGAGAGAGAGACAGAGAGAGAGAGAGAGAGAGAGAGAGAGAGACAGAGAGAGAGAGAGAGAGAGACAGAGAGAGAGAGAAAGAGAGAGCAGTTTGTTGTGTGTATGTATACAGGGTGCCTAGTTGTATTCGTTCTTACCGCCACCTTGAACAAAGAGGGGAGGGGGGGTGCTTATTCATGGCCCAAAACTGAAGGGAGTTCTGTTCATCACAAGCGTCCAAATAGTGGTTCAGCTGAATATGGGGACTGGAACCTGAATCTTTCCCGATTTGAAGTGTCTGATGAAATTCGCCGTGGTGGTGGTTGACGTCGGATTTTTTTGTAGTTCAGACCTTGTAAACTGCCGTCCGTTTCTTCTTTGCCTGGTCAGATGTGTAATCCTTAAAGCCAAACTTTATTATTTTCGGTGCAGAGGAATCCATGACGTTAAGTAACAGCCGTAGCCAGTCTCGTTTACTGCAGGTCTGCCGCCGTGTGGCGCGTCACCATAACAACGGGGTCCCGCGCATGCAACAGCACTAAAATCGTAACGTTAACTCCTCCTCAATATCAGAGGGGGAAAATATATATTTATTAAACATAAAATCAAGTCATTTCAAGTCATTTGACTCAAGTCTAAGTCAAGTCTCAAGTCATGAATATCAAGTCAAAGTCAAGTCGAGTCTTTTATGAATGTTTATCAAGCAAGTCTCTCGAGTCTAACTCGAGTCAAGTCATGTGAAAAAAAAAATGTTCTATTCTCTGACATTTTTGTCGCTTTTATTTGCACTTTAAAAAAATTGTTTCTATTTCCACCTTTTGTGTGGCTTTCTCTGACGTTTTGTTGCTTATTCTTTTTTTAATGTACGTTTTTCCAACATATTTGTTGCTTTTTACGCTTTTTGGACTTTTTTTGTTGCTTTTATTTACACTTTTGTCGCTTTTTTCAACTTTTGTCTCATTGTTGACATTAACTGTCTTACTGCGTATCTCATTTGTCACATTTTTTGTGACTTTCTCTGACGTTTTTGTCGCTTTTTAAAAAATGTGTCAGTTTTTTGTCCGTCGCATTGTCGTCACAAAGCTCCTACAAAATTCAGCAAAACAAGTTCCTTAGCCATCATACAGTTTAGCAAATCAAGAACAACTGTTTCCCATCTTTTTGGGTTTGGCACAAAACTAGGCTTGCCAAAATGTTTGGTGAACCTAAAGTGATATCTGGGAGATTATTTTTTCGGACGTCTGGTCCCCCCTGTCCTGGACACACATCCTCTGTACTTAAGGTATATAAATATTGTATTGTGTAATAATGTGTGTTGATATGACGGCGTGCAGCTGTGCAGTACGGAGCCAAAAACACTGAGAACAGTAATAATATTTAAAAATGTTTTTCACGTGTTTCCAGGTCAGCTGTGTGTGCGTTACCAGCTGTTCCTGTCTGTGTACCTTACCTTCTGAGTGTGTGTTTATCCTACGGGGGCAGGTTTCAACACACGCACACGCACACACACACACACACACACACACACACACACACACACACACACACACACACACACACACACACACACACACACACACAAACACACACATACTGCAGGTCATGTGGATGTTCGTCCAAATCTTCCTTCAGCTCAGATCGCTGAGAAAATAAACTCAGAGAGCGTTTATTATTCCTGAGCTGGCAGCTGTGTGTGTGTGTGTGTGTGTGTGTGTGTGTGTGTGTGTGTGTGTGTGTGTGTGTGTGTGTGTGTGTGTGTGTGTGTGTGTGTGTGTGTGTGTGTGTGTGTGTGTGTGTGTGTGTGTGTGTGTGTTGAAATCTCTCCTGGTTCAGGCTGTTGAACTTGGCCGACCTCCACGGATCAATTCATCTCCTCCTTCATTTTTCTTTTAATTCATTATCTCACTGTGCTCCATTCCTCCTCCTCCTTATTCTCCTCCTCCTCCTCTTCTTCTCTTTCGCATTTCTTCCCGTGTTCTGCTATTATTACTCTTCTCTGCACCTTCTTCTTCTATCTTCCTCTTCGGTAAAACGTGTATTTACACGGCATTTCGTTGAACCAACATTACAAATATCACTTTCTCTAAACAGACGAAGAGAGAGAATAAAAACCAACCCAACAAAATATCAGCAGAGTTCAGGCAGACTGGAGTTTTCTTGTAAACATACAAAAAAAGAAACCTCTCCTTCTTTTTAAGCTATAAATAAAGTCTTTAAAAAGCCCCTTGGATCACTACATAGAAAACCATCTCCTTATTTCTTTAAAGAAGGAGGGGTACATGACCTGGGACTGCTGTCTCAGATAAAGAACGGAGGATTTAGGATTATTTACTCAAACAGGCCTCACAGCAAAGGGCCGCAGGTCGGACACAGACTCTTTAAATTTCCATTTTATCTTTAGCGTCTTTGTCCTTTCGTCTTCCTCTTCTGTCCTGGAGTGTGTATCAGCTGTTAGAAACACACACACACACACACACACACACACACATCATTAACTAAAACTCTGAAGTTCTCACTTCTCAAACAGGACGAGCTGGGATCGCTGTGTGTGTGACTTTGTATGCTCTTATCACCTCTGCCTCTTACACACTGCACCTCAGGGCCAACACACACACACACACACACTCACACACACACACACACACACACACACACACACACACACACACACACACACACACATACACATACACACACACACACACACACACACACACACACACACAAACACTCACACTCAGTGAGAGCACAGATGGCCTCACATTCGTGTCTCCTGCCAAACAGATGGACCTGGCTGGATTCATTCAACGATGGACACACAGACACACACACACACACACACACACACACACACACACACACACACACACACACACACACACACACACACACTGTTCCAAACATGTACACACTGATTTATTTCAACACAAACACAAGAGAGAGAAACCTCGTTATTAAACCACAGTTAGTTGAAGATTTTAAACACAAACACACACACACACCCACACACACACACACACACACACACACACACACACACACACACACACACACACACACAGAGTGGCGGCCGTCCAACGCTCACTGCCCTCAGCGTGTTTCTGAGAGTCGGAGATGTGAAGTCTAATTAACAGAACAGCATCAATATTGATGAGGGCCATTTTATTCCATCTATTCCCAGTCCTGCTATTAAATTCACTTAAGTTTCAACTTCCTGTTCAGAAACAACACGCGACAAATCAACAGGGTCGGAGGTCAACGCTGCAGCGACAGCGGTGGCCTTCGTACGAGTCGTCTTCTATACGGCATAAAGTCCAACTATTTTGTCTTACATATGTTCAAGTACTTTATGGGCTGAAATATGCACCAGAAACTGAATTTGAATCATTTATATTTGAATTTGAATTGCTAAACTTGAATAATTGCATTGAAAAACTGAATTTGAATCACATCATTTGAAATTGTATTGTTTAATTTGAATCATTGCATTGAAAAACTGAATCTGAATAGTATAATTTGAAATTGAATTTATTCGTTTAAAATGTGATATATAATAAATAATAAAATGTGATCCTCACTGAAAATTCAACTCTCTATATATCTTCACATTCAGTTCTCAAAATTCAGATTCAGTTCTCAAAATTCAGATTCAGTTCTCAAAATTCAATTTCAAGTTACTGAGACTAACATCCGGGTAGTTGGAGGATGAAGGAAGAGCAATCGAGCGCAGATCGATAGAGTTCAGTGGCGCAGGGTGATGCCAGGCTGTTGTGCTGGATGTTCGAACACAAGAAATGAAAAAAAAAACAAAAACAGCAAGGGATAACATTTCACTGGTGAGAATGTGTTTTATAATATATATGCCGCCTTCGACCTGCAAGTTCCGGCGGCGGGAGACGTGGCCAGATCTTCCCCTGGGCAGGAACACAGCTTTGCCTCGCTGCTGCACCGGGTCCCCGCTGATCCAGACGGGACCGGCCAAAGACAGAGTGGTGATCGGGAGGATCTTCCACGTAGTCCAGGACGACCTGTACGTAGATTTCGGCAGGAAGTTCCACTGGTATCCCGGGAGAACCAGAACCAGGACGGAGCGGGGCAGACTGTCACAGCCTGCTGAAGTTTAAATCACAGGTTTCCTAAAGGGAGTCTGGCGGGACTCGGACTGTGGACGACGAAACATGACTTAAAGGCTTGTTAAATAAATAAATAAATACATGCAGAAATAAATGAATAAATAGCGGAGGAGTGAGCCTGGACATTTCAGTCTGTTTAAACTTCACTCTGAAGCAGAAACTCTTAGTTCAGAAGGGTGAAGTTTCCGTTTGGACTCAGATCTGTGAACTGATTATAATAAATATTATTTGTATTAACACATTGATTAGTCTCTTTGTTTTGTTTGTTACTGCATATGATGATAAAGCTACACTTTTAAATCACAAACAAAACTAACTTTAATATGTAAATAAACGCTCTAAGGAAGTAAACAAATGATCAGATATCAGAGGTGGATGATGGGGACTCTATTGAAGCATTCGTTCCAATGAACAGCAGTAGCCAAGGCAACAGATACACTGAACTCTATCGATCTGCGCTCAATTGTTCTTCCTTCATCCTCCAACTACCCGGATGTCAGTCTCAGTAACTTGAAATTGAATTTTGAGAACTGAATGTGAAGATATATAGAGTTGAATTTTCAGTGAGGATCACATTTTATTGGACTTCAGTTCCAAACGAATGAATTCAATTTCAAAGTATACTATTCAGATTCAGTTTTTTAATGCAATTATTCAAGTTTAGCAATTCAAATTCAAATATAAATGATTCAAATTCAGTTTCTGTGGCACATATTTCAGCCCATAAAGTACTTCATAGAGCTGCAAATATGAATCCATTAGTGGTCAACTATTAAATTATTTGCCAACTATTTTGTCATCTTGGGCTTTTGGGAAACACCGATCCACATTTTTCACCATTTTGTGACATTTTAGAGCCCAAACAACCAGGCTGCGTCCAGAATTCAAGAAAACAAAAACAAAAACCGAAACATGCTGCAAGTATCAACACAACAGAAAGCATGGGGCACGTGCAATTCTTTACTAATATATCAGGGCCTTTATTCTTTGCTTGTCCTAAAGCACATTGTTGTCTTATTATATATAGTTATGTATTTGCCATCTGTTATATCTGATGCATTTGTTTGTGTGCAGCTGTTGTCAGCGCGTCTTGCCCAAGACAAATTTCCTACGGGACAATAAAGCTGATCCTGTGGGAGTGCTGAACAAATGACAAGTTAAATCAAGTTGAGTCTGTTTACTCCCACTTTTTATCCACAGCTTACAGCTTCAGGTTACACTTAAGGTTACACAGCTAACACTCACAGTCTACCCATAACCTGAAATAGCGCCCCCTCTTCCCAGTGAGCTCCTTACTTATTGTGGGTCACCACACAGGCCTCCCCCCAGAATTCACCCCCAGCCAAGTGCAAATCAGTTAAGTCCCCAAGTACAATAACAGGCCCACAGTCCCAATATCTTTATCTTATCTTAAACCAGTGTTTCCAGGGTGCACAAAAAAAGTGACGCACATGGCTGAAATTAATTGAGGTTGCGTCCGAAAATTCCACACTAACATGCTAGTAGCTAAAACAGTGTGTGAAATTTTCCCTCATGTTCGGCCGGATATCCGTTACCTTGACATGTGAAATGTTGATATGACAGCCAGCTGATGTGTGTGTGTGTGTGTGTGTGTGTGTGTGTGTGTGTGTGTGTGTGTGTGTGTGTGTGTGTGTGTGTGTGTGTGTGTCATTGATCAGGAGCACAGCGGCGTCCTCAGGATCTTTCCGGAGGGGAAATCCTACGTGGCCGAAATTAAGCCGCTGTTCGACCGGCTGTTGTTCTTCTGGTCCGACCGCAGGAACCCACATGAGGGGCAGCCCTCCTACGTCACCAGGTAACCACCCAACTGGTCTATATCCCCATCCAGGATTGCTCCGTTGCCGATGAAACTCATTTAGGCCGGATATCCGTTTCCTTCCTCTTTCTTTGTGTTGGCGTTCTAACCTCCGGTGGATTTGTGAGGACTCTGGTTAACTGCTCCTCAGATCTCTGCAGGGTAAATCCAGACAGCTAGCTAGACTATCTGTCCAATCGGAGTTTTCTGTTGCACGACTAATGCCGACCTTACACCAAGCAAATTTTAAAGCGATTCCACTGTTTCTGACTAATTTCCAATCTGGTAATGAAAGCCCCAGTTTATCTTGCCTAATACCATCAGTACTTTGCTGTATTCATTAAAGTGTGGCATCCCTCAAGGCTCACCACTGGGTCCTGTTATTTTCTGAAATACATTTGGATTGGATTGGATAAAGTGTAGACCTGGTTGCTACTTTTTTATCAAGGTCGACACCCAGTAAGTGTAGATATATTGGAACGCATTGACATTTTAACCCTGTGTTTCAGCACAAACGGTGACTGTTATAATGCAAAGCACTTCCTGACCAATTTATAATTACTTATTTCTATATATTTATGTATATAGTTATTTCAAGTATCCTAGCCTCTGTAGCTCTGTGTCAGTAAGGCCTAGAATCATCCTGACACTTGGAACAAAAACTGGAGAGTGTTTCCTGCCCAATGATATCAGGCACATCCCAGAGTGTCAAAGTATATTGGAGCTTTAGCACTTTTAATTTGGGTATGCCGTTTAGACCAAAAAGCATGGAATTTCAAGCGTTTCTGAAGCAACACGGTCGGTCCAAAGGGCTTTACAGCAATGCTCCCCCAAAGTACAAACTTAACTGAAGCTACAAAAACAGAGCAAAACATTTGCTGAGATACTCGAAGAGTTGGTACAACTGCCAGAGACCCTCTGATCCCCTGTAGCTCCGCCCGTCTGGGTGACGAAGGCGACTAAAACAAACTAAAGATGCTCCCGGCTCCAAACTCTTGCTGTTTGGGCTGTCGAGGTGTTGAGCTGTTGTTGAGTCTTTGGTTTGATACCATCCAGAGGGTTTCCCATAATCCATCAGCACTTGACACACACACACACACACACACACACACACACACACACACACACACACACACACACACACACACACACACACACACACAGTACACACACTCTCCATCCGTCCGTCAGTGTTCCTCGTCTCGGGGGAAACATCTGAGGTAACGGAGAACGACGAGGAATTAGCAACGTTTGCTTTTTTAACAGATTGGCCTGTACCACACACACACACACACACACACACACACGCACACACACGATAAATAACTGATAGCCACTGACCGCTGAAAAATCACGGAAGAGATTTAATTTGAACATATGCAGCCACTCGACTCTGCAAGCTGCTGAAACTGTTTGTGTTTATAACTCTATAGCAACGTATGAGAATCACACACACACACACACACACACACACACACACACACACACACACACACTTATTTGGAGTCAGGTTTTTTAGGGAATCAGGGACGTGAAGTGAACCAAAACAAACCCGGATGTTTGGCTGTGATGCTCCTGTGAAGATAGAAGATAAATAACAACATGTACAACATGTACAACATGTTAGAGTGTGTGTTGGAGCGCCGCCGCATCCTCTCCGGGGTCAGAGGTCATCATAAATCCTGTAGCCACACGCTGGAAAACAACGTACCTCAAATAAAAACCTGGTTCACTACAACAGTTTGGTTCATGAGAGAAAATGGAAAGGTGAGCAACAAGGAAGGAAGGAAGGAAGGAGGTAGAGGAAGGACAAGAGAAAAGGTAGATCTGGGTTCAGGTGGGAAATTAAACTTTCTTGTCTCCTACTTTTCATTTCTTGCTTTTCTTCCTACCATTTACCCTCATTCTCTCTCTTTCTTTGCTCCTCTCTTTCCTTTCTTACTTGTTCCCTCTCTCATTCCTTCCATTTTCTTTTCTTTCTTTCCTGCTTACATGCTTTCTTTTTCTTACTTTCTTTCTCTCTGACTTTCTTTCTTTCTTTATTTCTCCCTGCCCATATGTTCCTTTCCTGAGTTCGCACCTTTTTCTCTCCTTCTCTCCTTCTTCCCTTCATTCCCCCAGAGTTTAGTCTGTGCCGTCGGCTGTGATTACACACTGGAGTATATAAACTATTTAACTTCACGGTGGAGCGAGTGTTTGGAGCGGACTGGAAATAGAACAAAAGAACAAACAGTTGTGAAGTTTAGGGCGAGATGAATTTAGATTCAGTGAGTTCACACTCTGAGTGTTTTTGTGTTTCAGACTGAAGAGGCCCAAATGTTCTCACGAAGGAAAGACGGACGAGTTAAAATCCTCCAAACTGAGGACACGTTGCTGCTCCGAAAGATTAGAATAATAATCAGCTGTCGGTTTAAAATCTGCACACCTAAAAAACTCGACATCAGTTTAGGTGGTTTATTTAGACAACGCATTCTCCTGAAAGTGTCTGTACAGGTCGTACGAAAACGTATGCACAACAAGACTAGGAAGGGAGGGAGGGATGGAGAAAGGGATGGAGGGAGGGAGGGAGGAAGGGATAGAGGGAGGGAGGGAGGGAGGGAGGGGGAGGAAGGGATGGAGGGAGGGAGGGAGGAAGGGAAGAGAGGAAGTGAAGGAAGAGAGGAAAGGTGAGGAGAAGGGAAGGAAGAAATGAAGAGAGGAAAGGTGAGGAGAAGTTCTTGGAATCATCTTGCATTATGTCTCAATAAAATATAAAATATAAAACATCTGTAACAAATTATCAGTTTTACCGTAAAATAGTTTTGTAGATATTTTGATTGAGTTTTTTAGGTGTTATAACCCTGAAACCCAATCTGTAGCTCCTAAATGTTGTCTCCAGATGAAGATGAAGAAGACGATGGTCTTGGTATTTGGACTCGTGTCAGAGGAGTGAGAGAAGGAAAGGAAATGAGGAAAGGTCTCGTGTCAGAGGAGTGAGAGGAGAAGGAAAGGAAGTGAGGAAAGGTCTCGTGTTTTTCTCTCCGTGTGAAAGGCTGACAGCTCGTCTCCTCGCTCGGCCGTCCCTCTGAAGACGGCAGGACGCAGCTTTTGTCCTCCTACACAAAGGACGACAAGACACCCGGCGGGCTGTGGACGTAACCCCCGAAAGACCCTCTGGGGGGGGGGGGGGGGGGGGGGGGGGGCATAATGAAACAGCAGGAGGGTTTACAGCCTGGACTCTCAGCTGATCCACGAGGGAGGCAGGAAGTGAGTGAGGCAGGGAGGGAGGGAGACAGAGAGGGAGGGAGGCAGGGAGGCAGGGAGGGTGGCAGGGAGTGAGGGAGGCAGGCAGTGAGGGAGGCAGAGAGGCAGGGAGTGAGGGAGTGAGGAAGGCAGGGAGGGAGGCAGGGAGTGAGGGAGGCAGGCAGTGAGGGAGGCAGAGAGGCAGGGAGTGAGGGAGGCAGGCAGTGAGGGAGGCAGAGAGGCAGGGAGTGAGGGAGTGAGGAAGGCAGGGAGGGAGGCTAGGGAGGAAGGGAAACTGGAAACAGGACGATTAGGAGGAAGAAAAGAAAGTGACAAAGGAACAGAACGTATGAAGCGACGAATGAACAAATGGAGGAAGGAAGGAAAGGAAAGAAGGAAGGGTACACTGGTATACGAAAGTGCCACCAACAGTTGTGAAAGTGATGTCTGCTCTAGACCAAACTTCATCCATCTAATGGAGATGTTTCACTCCTGAATAAAGCTGTGAACCGACCAGCTGACAGACAGATGGGCCGCTTTACCATCACAACATGACAGAGGGAGGGAGGGAGAGAGGGAGGGAGGAAGGGAGGGAGGAAGGGAGAAAAGAAGAAACAACAGCTCACCTGCAAACACACAAACCTCCTCCTTTACTTTAATGGACAGAAAGAGACAAACTAATTTCCTTCAATACAAAAGCTGCTGTTTTCTCACTGTCTGTGTGTGTGTGTGTGTGTGTGTGTGTGTGTGTGTGTGTGTGTGTGTGTGTGTGTGTGTGTGTGTGTGTTTACTTCCTCTTCACAGTCAATCAGAGGCGGAGCTGAGCTGCCAGTGGTGCAGAGACACAAAGCTGCTAATTAGTCAGGTGGACGATCGGCAGGTCAGTCGCACGGCAGGACGCAACAAACACACACACACACACAACAAACAGACACACCTGCTGAGTCTTTGCGCTGTGTTTCCTGTGTGATCGGGGGTTAGCAGCAGGTCGACAGGATACAACGGTGGAATCTTCCTTTAATCAGAGTCAGCAGGTCAGCAGAGGTTAAACAGTTTGCTCCTAAAAGACGTTAAGCTGCTTCGTCCTCTTTTCTTTCTTCTATCTGCCTTCCTTCACTTTAAAGATTTTAAAACCTCTGAATGAGTCTGATCACCTGCAGCTCAACACACACACACACACACACACACACACACACACACACACACACACACAGACACACACACACACACACACACACATGTATGTAGTAAGGGTGCTCCGATTGATCATGTCACTGACCGGTATCGGCCGATTATGGCTTTAAATAGTTTCAGAACTGTGGGTGTTATATAAATAAATATGAAACAAACGTAGATATTTTGTCAACTGTATAAGTTATAATGTTAATTTCTTCACAGTTTGACTCCCAACACATATGAGAAGTGTTTTAGACAGGAGACTGGCTTAGCTTTTATTGATCTGTGTGTCATATCAATACATATCTGTGAGATTCATATTCCGTGTTATTTATTTATTTATCTTTAAGGTCCTACAACTTTGTTTAACATTCAAGTGACCTCACTGCAGCACACATATTCTAATAGCCCAAAAAATGATGTCCATAGATTGACTGTGGACAACAGGGTTGATGTTTTACAAGCTTTTATAGAAAATAAAACCAGACTGACCAGTGGTTGTCAAACATCCTTCAGGAATCTGAAGGTTTTAATTAAACTATGGACTCTATGATGATACGATGAGAGGGGGAGAAAGATGTGGGAGAAAAGGGGGATAAGAGGGGGATGTGGGGGAGAAAGATGGAGGAGACAGAGGGGGAGATGGGGGAAAAGATGGAGGAGAAAGAGGGGGAGATGGAGGAGAAAGAATGGAGAAGAAAGAGGGGGAAATGGGGGAGAAAGATGGAGGAGACAGAGGGGGAGATGGAGGAAAAGATGGAGGAGAAAGAGGTGGAGATGGAGGAGAAAGATGGAGGAGACAGAGGGGGAGATGAGGGAGAAAGATGGAGGAGACAGAGGGGGAGATGGGGGAAAAGATGGAGGAGAAAGAGGGGGAGATGGAGGAGAAAGAATGGAGAAGAAAGAGGGGGAAATGGGGGAGAAAGATGGAGGAGACAGAGGGGGAGATGGAGGAAAAGATGGAGGAGAAAGAGGTGGAGATGGAGGAGAAAGATGGAGGAGACAGAGGGGGAGATGAGGGAGAAAGATGGAGGAGACAGAGGGGGAGATGGGGGAAAAGATGGAGGAGAAAGAGGGGGAGATGGAGGAGAAAGAATGGAGAAGAAAGAGGGGGAAATGGGGGAGAAAGATGGAGGAGACAGAGGGGGAGATGGAGGAAAAGATGGAGGAGAAAGAGGTGGAGATGGAGGAGAAAGATGGAGGAGACAGAGGGGGAGATGAGGGAGAAAGATGGAGGAGACAGAGGGGGAGATGGGGGAAAAGATGGAGGAGAAAGAGGGGGAGATGGAGGAGAAAGAATGGAGAAGAAAGAGGGGGAAATGGGGGAGAAAGATGGAGGAGACAGAGGGGGAGATGGAGGAAAAGATGGAGGAGAAAGAGGTGGAGATGGAGGAGAAAGATGGAGGAGACAGAGGGGGAGATGAGGGAGAAAGATGGAGGAGACAGAGGGGGAGATGGGGGAAAAGATGGAGGAGAAAGAGGGGGAGATGGAGGAGAAAGAATGGAGAAGAAAGAGGGGGAAATGGGGGAGAAAGATGGAGGAGACAGAGGGGGAGATGGAGGAAAAGATGGAGGAGAAAGAGGTGGAGATGGAGGAGAAAGATGGAGGAGACAGAGGGGGAGATGAGGGAGAAAGATGGAGGAGACAGAGGGGGAGATGGGGGAAAAGATGGAGGAGAAAGAGGGGGA
>CM042444.1:29365926-29375926 GCA_023631565.1 Gymnocephalus cernua
GTCCTGAAGAAGTTAAGGAGAAAACACAAGACTTTCACCCAGGAAACAGGGTTCATGTCCTGAAGAAGTTAAGGAGAAAACTCAAGACTTTCACCCAGGAAACAGGTGTTCATGTCCTGAAGAAGTTAAGGAGAAAACACAACCTTTTTTCCTAATCTTAACTAGTTGTTTTGCTATCTAAATTTTACTGTGGCTTGGAATTTTCTTTTTTAACAAATTTGATCGAATTTAATGAATGTATTCACATTTTTAAACTTGCGTTCAGCAGTTTAATCTGTTGAACAAAAGGTAAATATTTGTAAAAAAAAAAATATGCTACATTTATTTTAACATTTGTCTTTTCATGTGGAAACATTACACTTCACACAAAATGGAAATCTTATAGTGATAACAGTTACGGCTTTTTCATGTTTACATTTTTGTAGGTTTTTTATATTGTTGTTTTTAAATCTGGTCAAAAACGGAATTTATCCACAAAATAAGAAAAGTTTCTGTTTGTTTAATTTTGTATTTAATTAATAACATAGGCCTAAAGACACATAGGCTACATTCATTCTATTAGTAGTGCTTTAAATATGTTTGTTATAATATAACATAAATCTGTAAAATTATACAGTCCCCCCCCCCCACACACACACACACACACAATGATATAGTCACACAGACACACACACAAACACACACACACACACACACACACACACACTCACACACTCACACCAACTCGGTCTCACAGCAGGTCGTGAAATGGTAACATTATTTTGATGTATTGATTCGTGTACAGGGACACGTTTTTCTTGTTTATTTTGTGGTGGTCACCACGAACGCCACACGCGGTAGACAGTATGGCGCCGGCCGCTGAGACACGATCTGCGGCCTCTCAGCGACGCAACAACAGGGAAATGAAACGCCACACGCCGGCGACAACGGGACGTACCACCACACACGGGACGCGATCCCCGGTCTCTGGGGTACAAGCAACAACAACGGGATGGTTGTAGTTAGGAAAAGAAGAACGGGGAATTAACTGCAACAATGGGGAAATAAAACGCCACACGCCGGTGACAACAACGGAATGGACCGCCACACACGGGACGCGATCCCCGGTCTACGGGGTGAAAGTCCTGCATTGTTTGACCCTTCCACCACCCCAACCACCCTCCCTGCACGGATTTTCGCCTTTTCAATACTACTCACTACTGTAATCGTTCTATGATCACGAAAGATGCTTCCCACTGAAATACATTAGTTTAGACTTCGTGCTCACCACCACGAAAAAAAACGCATGAACGTGTTCCTGTACACGAATCAAATTAAATAATGTGACATTTCACACACACACACACACACACACACACACACACACACACAGTATGACGTCATACGGATGTTACAGACACGAGATTTGGTTCTGAGTCGGTTTGTTTCTGAGGCTGTCGTTCGGGTTTCATCCCATTACGCCGTGTTTCTGTGGAGCGCTTCGTGTCTCCATCCTGTCTCTGATTGGATCAGACAGATCGAGTGTCACAGCCAAGGAACCAATTAGCCGCTGACACTGACCTTCCCCCTCCTTTTCCTCCCCCCCCCCCTGGACCAAACGGCGTGTTGGCCTCAGCTCGCAGCACAGCTGTCGGCGTATTAGCCTTCCGCTGCCGCTAACTGCGCAACCTGCTAACCCTTCCCTGCCATTAAACATGAATGTGGAGGCTTTTTAAAGTGGATGGGGGGGCAGAGAGGGAGAGCAAGATGGGAAGAGAGGGGAGAAAGAGGGGATCGGGAGGGAGAAAGATGTGGGAGGAAGGGGGATGAGAAGGGGGAAAGACGGGGGAGGAAGAAGGGATGATAGGAGGGAAGAGGGGATGAGAAGGGGGTAAAGATGGGGGAGGAAGAAGGGGGGATGATAGGAGGGAAGAGGGGATGAGAAGGGGGAAAGATGGGGGAGGAAGAAGGGATGAGAGTGGAGAAAGAGGGGAAGAGAGGGGAGAAAGATGGGGGGGAAGAGGGGATGATAGGGGAAGAGGGGAGGAGAAAGAGGGGAGGAGGTTTTCAAAGTCCCTTTATTGGACCATTTCAAAGAAGCAACATCACAAACTCAAAACCAAATCAAGAAAAGAAAGAGAGGGGAGAAAGGTGAATGTGGAGGGGCTTTTAATGGGGGATGCAGAGAGGGGAGGCAGAGAGGGTGTGGCAAAGAGGTGAGGCATAGAGGGGGAGACAGAGAGGGGGGAGACAGAGAGGGGGGAGGCAGAGAGGGTGGAGGCAGAGAAGGGGAGGTAGAGAGGGGGAGGCAGAGAGGGGACAGCAGAGAGGGGGGAGGCAAGAAGGGGAGGCAGATAAGGGGAGATACAGAGAGGGGGAGGCAGAGAGGGGGAGGAGATGCTTGCGCAGGGGAAGAGGCTTCTGTTTTCAGGGGAAATATTGTTATTGATCGTTTTAGAAGTAAACCGATCCGGCCTCAGATTTTTCTGGCTGTAACGTCCATCACGGCAGAATCCGATACCTCGCTAACGATTCTGCACTTAATGCAGGGGAGGAGGGGGAGAGGAGGAGCACATGTCCCCGGAGAGAGGCAGCATCGTGGCTGTTGTCGTGACGATGGAGTCGAGTTATGAAAATGAAGTGGGTGTAATTGATTGGGTTGGTAAAGTTTTTTATTCCTGCGTATTGATCTGCAGGCGGCGAACAATATTGATACGAGCAGAGAAACAACTCGAGAGGAAGGGAAACATAAACAGGGAGGAAGGGAGGGAGGGAGGGAGAAAAGAAAGAGAGGAGAGAAATAAAAAGAGAGGAGAGATAAGAGAAGAGAGAGAGGGGCCGAGTGCACAACATACATTTCAACATATAAACAATAACATTTAAATTACAACAGATACAATTTTTATAACAATCAAATAAAACAGACACACAGAAGTCACTAATCAGGGCCTTAAGTCGACCAATAGATGGGGAGAGACTAATTTTAGGGAGCTTTGTGATGCATGACTTCAGTAAAGGCAAATGATGCCAAGCTCAGTCCAAGTATGAAGCTACGTTCAGACCAACAAAACGATCCGCCCCAGGGTGGTGTGGCGGTGGGAGTGTCACTGAAACAGACAATTTGTGTGACGTCCTGTTGTGTTCTTCAACCCCCCCCCAGTGTAGGGTCCTATTTTGCACCCGGCGTAGACACACGGCACAAAGCCCGACCCAAGTGTCTTTGCTAGTTTAAGACCGACGCAGTTGTCAGCTTCCCGTCCAGCGCCCATGTCGTTTAAATAGTAAATGCACCTGCACCCATCTGTGGCCCATGGGCGTGCTGGTCTTACAGGGAGGTGTGTTCAGGTGCATTCTGGGCGTGCTGGTCTTACAGGGAGGTGTGTTCAGGTGCATTCTGGGCGTGCTGGTCTTACAGGGAGGTGTATTCAGGTGCATTCTGGGCGTGCTGGTCTTACAGAGAGGTGTGTTCAGGTGCATTCTGGAAGTATTGCTATCTTGAGGCAGCAGGAAGTGATGGCACCATTGATCAACAAAAACCTGGTCTAAAGTCAATAACGCAGCATTTCATTGTTATTTTAACAGCACATTAGTAAAATGCTCCGAGGCTCGTGCACAGCACGTGCACACTATGCTTGTTACACACACAGGGACGCACAGCAGCACACACACATGATTACAAATAAAAATATGACGGTGCAAATCCTCCATCATAACAGCAATGCTCCAAGGTCCAAACGCATCTGGCTTTTAAAGGGAATGGGAGATGACTCTCTGATTGGACTCATTTACCGTGCAAGCCTGAGCCCGGCCCGAGCCCGTGGAAAATGATAGAAATTAAAGGTGCTCTAAGCGATGTTGGGTGACATCGCTTCTTGTTGACGTTCAAAGTATTGTCAAACTAAACGGAGGCTAGGCTCGTTGTCGTTTTATAGGACAGCTCTCCTCTAGCAAACTTCTCTCTTCACGCCCCTCCCTCCTCCTCATCCCGTCCCCTCCCTTCCACAAACTAACCCCCCAAACCCCAAATCCTTCTTGTCGGTTATTGGCTGGAACGCCAATGTGGTACATTTATGTTTGATGGTGCAGGTTGGTGCAGTTTGTTTTTGTTGGCGTTTGTGGAGCCTGGGCCTAGTCAGGCAGCTAGCAGATAGTGAGGAGATGTTTTTACAGTGTGTTCAGGGGACAGGCAGCTAGCAGATAGTGAGGAGACGTTTTTTACAGTGTGTTCAGGGGACAGGCAGCTAGCAGATAGTGAGGAGATGTTTTTTTACAGTGTGTTCAGGGGACAGGCAGCTAGCAGATAGTGAGGAGATGTTTTTTACAGTGTGTTCAGGGGACAGGCAGCTAGCAGATAGTGAGGAGATGTTTGCTGTATGTCACAAAAAATGTTGTAGTCTAAAAAACGTTTACATCGCTTAGAGCACCTTTAATACCGAACCCAAACCCAGCAAAGATCTTCAGCTCTACCTCAGAGGGCATTCACACAGTCTGGCTGTGTGAATGCCCTCTGAGGGACCTCAAGTACATTTAAAAACAAATGGAATATGGATTGACATATGGAATTGTCAACACGGAAATGTAATGCAGTGATTTACCAGGAAGTGCTTCACAGATGAACACCAACCAATGAACATCTCGTCTCATCTCAAGAGACGGCCAACAGTCACGTCATATAAAAGACATGTGAGTGTTATAACACAAGACGTTCAACCGGGAAACGGGTGTTCATTTCTTGAGAGTACTACTACTTAAGGGGGCCGGGTGTTGTAACCCAAAACATGATCTTTTTTCTAAACTTAACTAGTTGTTTTGGTGCCTAAAGTTAACTGCTGTGTGGCCGATTGGCGGTCGGCGTAATTTCGAAAGATATCATTTGAATTGTTGTTGCAAATCATGAATTATAAATACATTTTTACACTTGCAAACACACTCACGCGCACGTGCAGACTCATATTGCATTTACACACACACACACACACACACACACACACACACACACACACATGGACACAGAAACACACACACAGACACACACACACAGACGGAGAGACAGAGTGCGTGTTAAAGTGTGCTAACCACATTAAAGGAGTGTATAATGTGCAGCAGAAGCCTCTAGGAAACCCAAGCTGCTCTGAAAGTCACATTATAAATTTTTTATCAAATTGAGGATATTTTCCAAACGGCTGAAACCCGACGCCATATTTTCAGCCTCTGGTTTCCTTTTTCCTTTTCTTGAAGGAGCCGCGGCGGGCGCGTTAATGCGGCCTCTCTCTCTCTCTCTCCGGTTTCTGTTTGTCGCTGCCCAAGCGTTCGTGTCTGAAAACTGGTGATGAGATTTGCATCGAGCGAAGAGGCACTAAAACCATCAAACCCACCGCCGTTTGGCCAGGCAGGATGGGAGATGTAACCAAAGCTTCCAGATCTGTAATCGCCTTACACACTTACACACACACACACACTTTGCAATGGATAAATAGACCGCACACACACACACACACACACACACACACACACACACACACACACACACACACACACACACACACACACACACACACACATTCGGGGAGATGGACACATTAACTTGCACCTCTGTCTCTCACGTTACATCTCGCTTTACATCCTCACCCTCTTCCTCTTCTCCAACGCCAAAAAAAGAGACACAGACGTTGTAAAAAGCACCAAAAACATTGCAAAAAGCGACAAAACGTCAGAAGAAGCAACAGAACGTCGTAAAAAGCAGTAAAAACAGCAAAAAGAGACAGAAATGTTGAAAAAAAGGGAGAGAAATGCTCAAAAAGCTCAACAAACATTCGTGTTAATCCAGATCTGTAACCGCCTTACACACACACACACACACTCGGGGAGATGGACACATTAACTCGCACCTGTCTCTCACGTTACATCTCGCTTTACATCCTCACCCTCTTCCTCTTCTCTGCTCACTCCTCATCAGGAAGTAACTTCCCCCCGCTCAGATCTTTCAAATGTTTGTTTTGCTTTCATACGTTTGGCTTCATCATCATCTGTTTGTCTCGCAGAGAAGTCAACAAACTTTCAAAGTAATCCAGTTTGAACATCAGACGGATATATACAGTTACCTAACCTTTTTCCTAAACTTAACTGTCATCGCCGCATGACGCTCACTTTTTCTGGCTAAACTCCACTACCATGGCCCCTGAAAGCACCAACATCTGGCGGTGCCTGTAGCCGGGTCACAGTCACCTATTGGCGGCTGAACAACTGCCGCTGGTAGCTCTGTAGCAGATAAATACAACCAGCAACTGCTGCTCAGATTTGATCTTCTATGGTTTCTATGTGTTCACGTTACAGCGCTTTACTTACTTTAAAATACTTCTATTTCAGGTAGCTTATATCATATATTTGTTTTATTTTATTTTGTTATTTTATTGGTTTATTTGATAGGGACCATGCATATTTATGAACATTGTTATATTTGTTGTATAAAACACACCATGTAAATATGCCAGAATTAGTATAAATAACTACTTTTCATCTGCAGTCCCTAGGCAGGTGACATAGGACTAACATAGAGACCATCAAACACTCTGGTACAAACCTCTCTGTGGATAGTCCTGCTCCCCAGAGGATGAACCAAATGATTTTGGTGACCCCTGATCTTTCCAACCAGTCCTCCAAACCATACGAGGATATCGGTTGTTCGTTCCTCTCCTCTAACCTCACCCACATGAGAGTTTTCTCTCCTCATATCTAAACCACAGGAGGTAATGGTCGCAGTTTTAAACACGTCGTTAACGTTGTGAAACGGTCCCAGTTTAGTTACATTTAGACACCAAAACTACTGAGTTAAGTTGATAAAATGATGCTTTGGGTTACAATCAGACGTTCCTTCATTTCCTGAAGGTTACCACGTGACATAGAACATGACGTAGCTCTTTTTGTTCCGTAAAGTAAAAAAACTCTCTGTTTCCTTTTCTTTTCTAAAGGGACATGTCTCCTGGGGGAAAGTCCTGTTTGTTTGATCCACCCCCCCCCCCCCCCCAACCTGCCTCCTTACTAGGACATTTGGCGCTCTTATATTCCCTCACCTTACTTCCTGCTTTGCTGCTTCAACAAACGACGTATGTGGGCATTGTTTGGGGGGAGGACAGCCTGGAATATCAAGGTGGCTCAAGGTGGTCATAAAAGTAGAAAAACCCCGACAAAAATGTCGAAAAATGATAAAAATGTCGAAAGATTGTCTTGTCTGTTTAGAATGAAAATCAGAACTTTAACTGAAAATATTTGTACTTTATAAATACTTAAAACCTCACTCTATCAAAAACTCTTCTCTGTCCCTCTCAACAGCTGCAGCTTGTCGCTGCAAAAAAAACTGACATCAGTAACATGATAATGATCAATCAATTAATCAATGGACAAATTTACACGCACACACGCATGCACTCAGACACACACACACACACATACACACACACACACACACTCCCCTCTCTCGCTCTGTGTTTACAGTTGGGTTAGTAATGGTTGCTTCAGGACCTTCCTGTCGTCACCGCCATCAGTCAGCAGATATTACCCTGCTCTGGACACACACGCTGTGTGTGTGTGTGTGTGTGTGTGTGTGTGTGTGTGTGTGTGTGTGTGTGTGTGTGTGTGTGTGTGTAGGTCAGAGTGTGTGTGAAATATTTCCCCTGCAGCCTGATGAGGGTCGACGACAGCTCGTCGGCCGCCGGCCGAGCTTCATGTTTTAGAGATGTGGTGTGTTCATAAGACATGAGTGTTTACTGCAGAGCCTAAGTGTCTCCCACTAAAACACACACACACACACACACACACACACACACACACACACACACACACACACACACACACACACACACACACACACTGCCTGTGTTCTGGCATGTTCTGTCTAGTTGTTTGTGTGCTGCGTTCAGAAGACGTGGGACTATCGAGCACTGACTGCCAGTTTCATCTCTACGTGTGTGCAGGGAAATTTAAGCGTAGCTTAGCACAAAGACTGCTCAAACAGTATCAAACAATGGACAAAAAGTGAGAAAATCTGCTGCAAATTTAGCAATGTTTAATCTACAATAATCACAAAATATTGAAGTTATCTCCGGACACTTTACAGATAGAGTACGTCTAGACAACACTGTGATTTACGAAGACCCAACAATTCTTCCCCAAGAGTGAGTATTTGGTGCGACAGCTGCATGGAAAAACGTCCTTTAAACAGGCAGAAACCTCGGGCAAAACCTGACAGTTAAGGAGAAAACACAAGACTTTCACCCAGGAAACAGGTGTTCATGTACTGAAGAAGTTAAGGAGAAAACACAAGACTTTCACCCAGGAAACAGGTGTTCATGTCCTGAAGAAGTTAAGGAGAAAACACAAGACTTTCACCCAGGAAACAGGTGTTCATGTCCTGAAGAAGTTAAGGAGAAAACACAAGACTTTCACCCAGGAAACAGGTGTTCATGTCCTGAAGAAGTTAAGGAAAGAACACAAACACAAGACTTTCACCCAGGAAACATGTGTTCATGTCCTGAATAATTTAAGGAGAAAACACAAGACTTTCACCCAGGAAACAGGTGTTCATGTCCTGAAGAAGTTAAGGAGAGAACACAAACACAAGACTTTCACCCAGGAAACAGGTGTTCATGTCCTGAAGAAGTTAAAGAGAGAACACAAGACTTTCACCCAGGAAACATGTGTTCATGTACTGAAGAAGTTAAGGAGAAAACACAAGACTTTCACCCAGGAAACAGGTGTTCATGTCCTGAAGAAATTAAGGAGAAAACACAAGACTTTCACCCAGGAAACAGGTGTTCATGTCCTGAAGAAGTTAAGGAGAAAACACAAGACTTTCACCCAGGAAACAGGTGTTCATGTCCTGAAGAAGTTAAGGAGAAAACACAAGACTTTCACCCAGGAAACAGGTGATCATGTCCTGAAGAAGTTAAGGAGAAAACACAAGACTTTCACCCAGGAAACAGGTGTTCATGTCTTGACGAATTTAAAGAGAAAACACAAGACTTTCACCCAGGAAACAGGTGTTCATGTCCTGAAGAAGTTAAGGAAAGAACACAAACACAAGACTTTCACCCAGGAAACATGTGTTCATGTCCTGAATAATTTAAGGAGAAAACACAAGACTTTCACCCAGGAAACAGGTGTTCATGTCCTGAAGAAGTTAAGGAGAGAACACAAACACAACACTTTCACCCAGGAAACAGGTTTTCATATCCTGAATAATTTAAGGAGAAAACACAAGACTTTCACCCAGGAAACAGGTGTTCATGTCCTGAAGAAGTTAAGGAGAGAACACAAACACAAGACTTTCACCCAGGAAACAGGTTTTCATGTCCTGAATAATTTAAGGAGAAAACACAAGACTTTCAACCAGGAAACAGGTGTTCATGTCCTGAAGTAGTTAAGGAGAAAACACAAGACTTTCACCCAGGAAACAGGTGTTCATGTCTTGACGAATTTAAAGAGAAAACACAAGACTTTCACCCAGGAAACAGGTGTTTATGTCCTGAAGAAGTTAAGGAGAAAACACAAGATGTTCAGCCAGGAAACAGGTGTTCATATCCTGAAGAATTTAAGGAGAAAACACAAGACTTTCACTCAGGAAACATGTGTTTATGTCCTGAAGAAGTTAAGGAGAAAACACAAGACTTTCACCCAGGAAACAGGTGTTTATGTCCTGAAGAAGTTAAGGAGAAACACAAGACTTTCACCCAGGAAACAGGTGTTTATGTCCTGAAGAAGTTAAGGAGAAAACACAAGACGTTCAGCCAGGAAACAGGTGTTCATGTCCTGAAGAATTTAAGGAGAAAACACAAGACTTTCACTCAGGAAACATGTGTTTATGTCCTGAAGAAGTTAAGGAGAAAACACAAGACTTTCACCCAGGAAACAGGTGTTTATGTCCTGAAGAAGTTAAGGAGAAAACACAAGACTTTCACCCAGGAAACAGGTGTTCATGTCCTGAAGAGGTTAAGGAGAAAACACAAGACTTTCACCCAGGAAACAG
>CM042444.1:29380926-29400926 GCA_023631565.1 Gymnocephalus cernua
TGAGAACACGGGAGTTGCTGCTCTACAGCTGCCTCCATCGCTGAGTTAGTTTGTTAGTTTTGTTAGTTCCTAACCCTTTAAAACACCAAAGTCACACAATAACACAAACTAACTCAGCGATGGAGGCAGAGGTAGAGCAGCAACTCCTGTGTTCTCAGAGGTAAAATCACTGTTTTTGTCAAAGGAGTCTGGTGGCGTTGAAGAGAGCAGAGATAACAGCTTCAGTTCCCGTCATAAAGGCCTGTCTGACAGCACGGTGAAGCTCTGAAGAGATTATCAATATAGTGCCCACTTACATCTGATCAGTCCCTTTAGGTACCGTACTAAATAAAGTATTTATCTGTCTGTCTATATGCAGAGGACTTGACACAGTCTGGAGTCTGGAATTTTCCCGGAGTCGTGAGAAGTTTGGGTCCAAAAAAGGTTGAAGAAAACTGGAAGACGAGAGCCACGTTAAGGCTTGTTTATACTGTGTTTGTTTGCTTTCACTGTGAAGTGATCATCACACACACACACACACACACACACACACACACACACACACACACACACACACACACACACACACACACACAGAGACAACACACACACACACACACACACACACAGAGACACACGCACACACACTCCAGCATCTCTGCCATGCATCGCTGTTGTTCCTGTAATTGTCGCCTAGCAACATGTTGGTGCCCTCTGTTATTACGTTTACTGGAAATGTTTGTTGTAAACAAGAACGAGGGAGGAGGGATGAAAGAAGGAAGCAGGAAAGGAAGCAGAGAGAGAGGAGATGTGTGTGTTAAGAGGTGAGAGCACGAAGAGAGCGAGCCGCGATGTGACCTGCGGCTCAAATCTATCATTATCCAAAACAAAAGACTAGCCCCCCCCCCCCCCCCCCCCCCCCCCCCCCCTCGCCGCCACCGCCTGACTCTCAGGACTCATTCTCCCATAATTCCTCTGACCCCTGGGGGCCAAGGCTAAGTAGCATTTGCCAACCAGTTTGTGATAATTATCGTCTTTGCAAATGCCAGCGCCGTGCTTCAGGGCAGTGTGCTAGCACATGCTAATGGCTAAACAACATGATAAGTCCTGCAGGGTGAAGCAGAGGCTGCCGTTCATAATTACTGGTTAGCGGTTAACCGTTAGCCTGCGGTGTTAGCCTGTCACTTTGTGACTGGAGATGTGGTTACACGTAGCATTTAGCTCGCAGAGGGCCATGTGGGAAAAGGCCTCCAGAGGCACTAATTAGCGAGTAGCGTTAGCATTTTCTCACACAAAAGGCTTCAGTGGGTTCAGATAAAGAAGCAGCTCTGGAAGGTAAAACTTAATTTAGTTTTTATGCTTCACACCTGTTGAACAATCTCCCAGATTACCTGCGCTCCGCTAACACGCTCACTTCATTTGACTCTGGGCTTTACCCTCATTTGACCCGTTTTTATATCAGAGATATGGGAAGACAAAATAAGCACCGAAAATGTCGAGAAAAGTGACAAAATGTTGAGCAAAAGCTTAACCCTTGTGTTGTCTTCAGGTCTAATTTGACCCTTTTTCAAAGTTTCTTTATCGAAAATATGTGCTGCCATTCACAATAATGGTATAATTTCATGTACAGTAAATGTGGTTTGTTTGCCATAAATAAAGTGTAAAACTGTTCTTAAAGATCTCATATTATGCTCATTTTCAGGTTCATAATTGTATTTTCATGTTTACATGGTTTAATTTTCAAAAATCACCATATTTTTGTTGTACTGCACATTGCTGCAGCTCCTCTTTTCACCCTGTGTGTTGAGCTCTCTGTTTTAGCTACAGAGTGAGACATCGTACTTCTTTACTACTCTTTCTTTACTTCTTTACTACTTTTATGTAGTGAGTTTCACATGCTCAGTAGCTAGGTAAGGCTCACACCAGATAGCTGTTTGTTTCTCTAACTTCAATCAGTACAAGGCAGGATTAGCAGGGAGACTTCTTCTAAACAGGGCGCACTTCCAACTTAGCGTGGAACACCTGCAGAACAGGGACATGGAAGTACTTCTTTTGTAGATTACGGTGAATTTGTGTGTGTTGTAGCAGTGTTTTGCCATTGAGAACGAGCTAGCATGCTAGCGCTAGCCACCTCATTTCGGCTACTGACATAAAAAGCCGTGCAGATTTTGACCAGCTCACCCGGAAACTGAAGCCAGGAATCATTCAGAAACCGTATCTCACTCAGAACAACATGGATGTTTTTTTTTCAAGTTTATACGTGTGTGGAAGCACCAGAGACACAAAATAACACCCCAAATCCCAGAAAAAGTTTTTTTTTTTTTTTTCATAATATGGGCACTTTAATAAGTTTGAATGAAGTTGGCTAGAAGGTGCACAATATAATTGGGTGATACTATACTTTATGCTTTATAAAAAGGCAAAACAGACCGTCATTTTGACGACAAAGCTGAATGTTTCTTTGTAATATCTTTTTAACAAAATTATTTATTCACCCAGGATTTTAAGTTTTTTTATTATTATAACTCATATCAATGTCTCTGTCTTCTTTATGTGGAGGAAAGAATGTTGTTTACACATAAAAACTTGCAGACATCGGTCACAAATTACCCCAAAACAATAATTTTACATTAACACATAAAAGCCTTTTTCAACGCCACCAGACTCCTTTGATAAAAACAGTGATTTTACCTCTGAGAACACGGGAGTTGCTGCTCTACAGCTGCCTCCATCGCTGAGTTAGTTTGTTAGTTTGGTAGGTTCCTAACCCTTTAAAACACCAAAGTCACACAATAACACAAACTAACTCAGCGATGGAGGCAGAGGTAGAGCAGCAACTCCCGTGTTCTCAGAGGTAAAATCACTGTTTTTGTCAAAGGAGTCTGGTGGGCTTTTCTACTTTTGTACTTTCAATGCTTTAACTAATTTTTTTTATAATTATACTTACATACTTTTTCTAAAAGACAGGCCTTTACAACGGGGAACTGAAGCTGTTATCTCTGCTCTCTTCAACGCCACCAGACTCCTTTGACAAAAACAGTGATTTTACCTCTGAGAACACGGGAGTTGCTGCTCTACCTCTGCCTCCATCGCTGAGTTAGTTTGTGTTATTGTGTGACTTTGGTGTTTTAAAGGATTAGGAACTAACAAAACTAACTAACTGACAGACACAGAGGTAGAGCAGCAGCTGCTGTGTTCTGCCAGGTAAAATCACTGATTTTGTCAAAGGAGTCTGGTGGTCTTTGAAGAAAGAAAACACCAAAGTCACACAATAACACAAACTAACTTTTTGGTCATTTTTGACCCATATTTGCAAGTTAGCTATTAAGTAAAAATCAATATTAGATTTAAAAACTACCATCGTTATGTAAACATATGAAGCGAGCCACGCGACAGTTGACAGTCTTCATCTTACAGAACAGAACGTGTTGCGGTTTAACTTTGCATTTCTATGACCTGAATTTTATCGATTTGATTGATTGTTTATTTCTCTGGAAGCCGATAAAGCAATTTTAATCCTGAAGTGTTACATCTGGTTGTTAGTAGTTGGATGATTTGTTGTAAATTGCTTAAAACCTGAAAAAAACCCTGCAGAATGGTAGCAGGTTGAGGAGGAACACAGACACAGAGACTCCTCCTCCTCCTCACTGTCAGCTGCTGCAGGTGTGTGTATGTGTGTGTGTGTGTGTGTGTGTGTGTGTGTGTGTGTGTGTGTGTGTGTGTGTGTGTGTGTGTGTGTGTGTGTTTCTGTCTGTCTCTCAAACTGTGGTTACCGTGGCAACAACAGGAAGGCAAGGATGAGACTCAACATGCCATGTGCACACACACACACACACACACACACACACACACACACACACACATATATATATATATATATTAGGGCTGTCAAATGATTACAATTTTTAATCAAATTAATCACAATTTTCAGTGGATTAATCATGATTAATCACCATTTGCAATTACACCTGAATCCTAACCATTTTTTTCTGAAATGCATACCAAAAGATACTAGTGCTGTCAAGCAATTCAAATATGTAATCGCGATTAATCGCACATTTTTATCTATTCTAAATGTCCCTTGATTTCTTTTTGTCCCATTATATTTTCTCATTTTAATTCTCTTATCAGCATGGAAAAGTAGATTGGCTTGCTTTGTGACAATGTTTTTTTATTGAAAACAACATTGTCATATACGTTATGTTCAATTTCACACTAACATTCACACTTGGAAATAATAATCTGTCACATAATGTAACGCTGTTACCTCGATGTTCCATTGCAAGTAGTACTGCAGGTAGTACTGCAGATAGTACTGCAGATAGTCCTGCAGATAGTACTACAGGTAGTACTGCCTCATTTGTTTCTCTCACTGACTGTAGAGTCACTACTCGCTCGCTCTGAAGATAATCGCCGTCACGAGCCTACAAGCTACGCGGCTAGCAAGCTAAAACCGGCCGAGGCTTGTGTCTGTTTTGTTTGCGGTCTGCGAAATTACAAGACCCGCCCTTCAATCACTACTATTGGCCAGGCGTCGAAGGTAACGTAACTCCATTTGTTCAGGTCCTATCCCCTGACCAATCCACTATCCTCACCACTCGCGGTGAAATGCCTAAACCAAACCAATCAGCTGCTTCGTAGGGCGGGACATGGCGTGGCCATAGACAGTTAAAGAAGTGGACTAACAGATCCCGTTGCTCTCTCTATGCGTTACTCGTGCGTTAAAAAAATTATCGGCATTAAAATGGATTTGCGTTAACGCCGTTAATAACGCGTTAAACTGACAGCCCTAATATATATATATATATATATATATATATATATATATATATATATATATAGCGTATATTATATAGCCTATATATGAGCGCCGCAATGCATCCTGGGTAGCCATTAGTCTCAGCTTGCCTTCTATCAAACAGGAGTGTGTGTGTGTGTGTGTGTGTGTGTGTGTGTGTGTGTGTGTGTGTGTGTGTGTGTGTGTGTGTGAGAGAGAGAGAGTGAGAGACTTCCTCTGATATCGCTGCAGACAAGTATATGAACACACAGACATCTAAAGCAGTAAAATGCAAGAGACTCATTAATGCAGCAGGAATATTAATTCAGAAACATCAGACCGAAAAGGAAAACACTTTACTGCAACATAGACACTTTGACATTAACTACGTCCTTTGTATCTTGAAATGCAATCTAAACGCACATTATATAACATAAACAAAGAAGACATGTTCTTGCAGTGGCCTTAAAGGCTGTTCTCATTAACCATTCATTTTCGAAAAAGTGCCGCTCTGTACTTCATATGTATTCTACGTATTTATTACTGTCAGCAGCACATTGACTACTGCTGTATAAGAGCATGAAGATCATCGTAGGGAGCACTGACATAGAAGAAGTGGACCAATAGATCCCGTTGCTCTGGACGGAGACCAGTGAAGTCTATTAGAAGCACTTTTCCGCTGATAGCTGAGCGTTACTGCGCAGCCTCAAACTGAGCTTGATGACGTAGATGTGACGTGAACAACGTGTCTGAACGTTGTAAGTCTTCTGGTAGCTGTGCCAAGAGAAATCTCAATCATTCCCAATCTATCAGAGACGGAGAGCGTAGGTATATGTAAGGAGATAACATAGGCACAGGCTAATTACTGCTAACTGAAATGCTAGTTAACATTAGTAATTAAACTTAAAGGCTTCACTCTGTGGAGAGAAGCCTGCCCCCTTGGTAGGGAGGAGGTTGGGGGGGGATGTTTGGCTCCTAAAACACAGAGCTTTAAAGAGGGGGAGCAGAGTTCATGTGCTGAAGAAGTTAAGGAGAAAACACAAGACTTTCACCCAGGAAACAGGTGTTCATGTCCTGAAGAAGTTAAGGAGAAAACACAAGACTTTCACCCAGGAAACAGGTGTTCATGTCCTGAAGAAGTTAAGGAGAAAACACAAGACTTTCACCCAGGAAACAGGTGTTCATGTCCTGAAGAAGTTAAGGAGAAAACACAAGACTTTCACCCAGGAAACAGGTGTTCATGTCCTGAAGAAGTTAAGGAGAAAACACAAGACTTTCACCCAGAAAACAGGTGTTCTTGTCCCAGGAGTGTTTTCACCCTAATCTTAACTTCTTATTTTTGTCACCTAAACTTAACTGTAATGTTAACGGAAGCAACCTTCCACTTCCTGGATTGCATGCTGGCCAAGCTGAATTCCCGACAGTTGCTGTCTGCTCTGCTTCCATGCGGTAAGCCTGCACACCACGTTTCACTTCCGGGATTGTTCAGGTGCCGCAGGTAATTCTGCCAGATGTCCGTCCCCTTCCTCTTTCTTTGTGTTGGCGTTCTAACCTCCGGTGGATTTGTGAGGACTCTGGTTAACTGCTCCTCAGATCTCTGCAGGGTAAATCCAGACAGCTAGCTAGACTATCTGTCCAATCGGAGTTTTCTGTTGCACGACTAAAACTACTTTTAAACGTACACATGTTCCACCAAAACAAGTTCCTTCCAGAGACTATTTAGTAGAGGCAATGCCAATAAGCCAGAGCATGTTTCTCTCCCATCCAGGAATGCTGTGTCAGACCTTTCTCCGCAGCGCTGTGGAGGAGGGTCTGGCAATGCGAGACTACTAGTTACCTATTCTCGGATAACTTAAGTACTACCTGCCGCTCATACATTTTCTAACTACATGATACGGACCCGATAAGTGGAATATTTCCCCAAAACATGAATAATGACCAATTCTGGACATAGCCATTTTGTTTTTACTTTTGTCGTTCTGATATCTTGCGTTACACAATTTTTTTTGGGGTTGTCATGTTTTGGCCGCTGGTCTGTCTCACACTTGCCGATGTTGAGTTTTCAGTTGACGTGATGTGTCGCCTCTGACTCGCTGCGGCATCACAACACCACGACACGACACAAACCGCTCTGACCTGCCCAGGTGGCGCTTCGCATGGTTCACGTCTCATACACACACACACACACACACACACACACACACACACACACACACACACACACACACATACACACACACACACACACACAAACACACACACACACACACACTCCCACATGTGTGTTTGTGTGTGCCTGAGTCACAGTGTGTGTCCTCGCCATATTTATTTGATGCCCGTCCATATTTGTGTGTGTGTGTGTGTGTGTGTGTGTGTGTGTGTGTGTGTGTGTGTGTGTGTGTGTGTGTGTGTGTGTGTGTGTGTGTGTGTGTGTGTGTGTTAGTATGTGTGAATTGAACAGAGCTGTGAGCAGATGGGCTCTCTAGATCAGGTTACCTGTTTATAGAGCAGCATCTGTCCATCCTGTCAATCAAACAGAGAGAAAGAGGGGAGGGAGTCAGAGGGGGAGGAAAGATGGAGAAAGAGAGAGAGAAAGGGGTGAGACACAATGGAAAGAACAAGGAGTGAAAATACAGTTGTCATATATCAAATTGTTGACTCAAAATAGAAGCCTGCAAAAGTCAAGAAACAAAAATAGAATGAATGAATGAATGAATGAATGAATGAATGAATGGTTTATTTTGAACAACATACAAAAGAATAAACAAAACATAAACATATTTTAAAAGATATGATCAATAATATCTGTTTTTAACAGTTTTGTGCAGGAATGTGCCAAAAGTTCACAGTTTGAAGAATAAAGACATTAGGAACAGGCCAGTCGGGCAGAATAAACTGAATGTTATTTACATTTAGCTTGAATTATTTTAACACTTATTCCTCCTCTCTCTCTCTCTCTCTCTCCCTCTCTCTCTCTCTCTTTCCTCCCTCTCTCTGTCTCTCTCTCTCTTTCCTCCCTCTCCTCTTCACTTCTTCCTCCTCTCTCTCTCTTTCCTCCCTCTCCTCTTCACTTCTTCCTCCTCTGTCTCTCTTTCCTCCATCTCCTCTTCACTTCTCCTCTCTCTCTCTTTCCTCCCTCTCCTCTTCACTTCTTCCTCCTCTGTCTCTCTTTCCTTCCTCTCCTCTTCACTTCTTCCCCCTCTGTCTCTCTCCTCCCTCTTCTCTTCACTTCTTCCTCCTCCTCTCTCTCTCTCTTTCCTCCCTCTCCTCTTCACTTCTTCTTCCTCTTCTCTCTCTCTCTTTCCTCCCCCTCCTCTTCACATCTTCTTGCTTCTCCTCCTTTTCTTCAAGTCATTTTCCTTCCTCCTCCTCTTTCCTTCTGCTCTTTATCTTCTGTAACATTTCCTTTCTTTTCCCTCTCTTCTTTCTCCTCTTCCTCCCCTTCCTCCCTCTTAGTCTTTCTTCTGTTCTTTATCTTCCCTCCCCTTTCCCTTCTTTCTCCTCCTCTCTTTCTCCCTCTGTTTGTTCCCCCCACTCTTCTTCCTCCTGATTATCTTCATCTTCATCCTCTTCCTCCGTCTCCTCCTTCTCCTTCATCCCTCTTTCTCTTCCTTCCAGCCCTCCTCCCACTTCTCATCCTTTTCTTCTTCCTCTTGGTTCCTCCCCCTCCTTCTCCTCGTCTGTTTCTTCCTCTTATCATCCTCCATCTTTCCCCCTCCTCCTCTTCCTTTCTTCTTTTCCTCGCTTCTTTTCCTCTGCTCTCTGTTCTCTCCTCCTCCTCTTCCTCACCCTCTCGGTCATCTTTCTTCCGCTCTTCATCCTCCTCTTTCTTTTCCTCTCGGTTCCTTCTGTGTTTTATCCTCCATCACCTTCCCTTTCTTTATGCTACATTTCGTCCTCTTCTTCCTCCTCTCTCCCCTCTATCTTTCTTCCGCTCTTTATCTTCCCTCACCTTT
Organism: Gymnocephalus cernua; assembly: GCA_023631565.1. NCBI lineage: Eukaryota > Metazoa > Chordata > Actinopteri > Perciformes > Percidae > Gymnocephalus > Gymnocephalus cernua. Next base: position 29,389,639 of record CM042444.1, read on the forward strand.
CCTTTCTTTCTCCTCTTCCTCCTTTCTTCCACGATCTTAGTCATTGTTCTTCTGCTTTATCTTCTCTCTCTTCCTCTTGGTTCCTCCCCCTCTGTTTATCTTTGCTCACCTTTCCCTCTTAGTCTTTTTCTTCCTCTTATCATCCTCCATCTTTCCCTCTCCTCCTCCTCCTCTTCCTTTCTTATTTCCTCTTGGTTCCTCCCCCTCTTCATCCTTCCCTCTCCTCCTGTATATTTGTTTCTGTATTTATTGTTTATTTTATATTAAATATGTTTGTTTATGTGTATGCACCGATGACCAAGGCAACCTACTGTGGCAATAAACCATTTTCTGATTCTGTTTCCTCTCTTCTTTTCTCTTGGTTCCTCCCTTTTTCCCCTCACCTTTCCATCTTCTCCTCCTACTCTTCCTCCTCCCTCCTGCTCTTCATCTTCCCTGTCCTCCTCTTTCTCCTCTCTTTCTGTCTCTCGGTTCCTTCCGCTCTTTTTCTTCCCTCACCTTTCCCTTCTTTATCCTCATTTTCTCCTCTTCCTCCCTTCTTCCACCATCTTCATCCCACTCTTTATCTCCCCTCTGTTCTTTCCTCTCGGTTCCTTCTGCGTTTTATCTTCCCTCACCTTTCCTTTTTTTATACTACGTTTCGTCCTCCTGTTCTCCATTCCCTCGCCTCCCCCTTCTCTGGTTCCTCCCACTCTTTCTCTTCCTCCTCTCTTCCTCCTCTTCCTCCTGTCTTCCCGCCTGTGTTGTTCTTTGTTTTGCAGAAACTCTCTCTGAAGTCAGAAAGAAGAAAATCATTCCTCGCCTGCTTCTGCAAAAATCAATGCAAATATTTTCATCTTCTCTCTTTCTCTTTGCATCTCTCTTTCCTTTCTTTCTTTCTCTCTATTTCCCCTTTTTTCCTTGTGTATATTTTTCTCTAAATAAGCGTGTATTCCCACTAAGAAATCGATGCAAATGCTGCCATCGATTTCCGCTCTCTATTCTCTCGTTTTTTCTCTCCCCGCCGAGCAAATCTGTCTTTTTTTGCTCTGCAATCAATACAAATATTTTCCTCTTTCTGTCTCTCTCTTCCTCTTTCCTCCCTCCCTTCTCTCTGTCTCTCTGTACCTCTCCTCCCCCCCTCTCTTGTTTCATCTTTGTTTCTTTCCTCCAATGTGCATTTTTCTCAGAAACGATGCAAATATTTGTATCATTTTCTGTCTTTTTCTGTCTCCTGCCACCTCCCTCTCTCTCTCTCTCTCTCTCTCTCTTTTTCTCTATCTCCTCTTTCTCTCCTCTCTCTCTGTCTCTCCCTCTCTTTCTCTCTATCTCCTCTTTTTCTCCTCTCTCTCCCTCCCTCTCTCTCCTTCTTCCTCTCTCTCTCTCTCCCCATCTCTCCATCATCCTCTCTCACCCAGCAGCCATCATTATGCGGCTGATTGCTGCGTTTAGCCTGGTAATTGAAATAATGAGAGAAGATTACCTCGCCGCTTTTAGTCACCTCGTCTAATCCACCAATCAGCTGTCAGCAGGTCGAGATGGAGCTGTGTGTGTGTGTGTGTGTGTGTGTGTGTGTGAGAGATGTATATGTGTAGATATGGATGTTTGTTGCCTATAGAAACATGTTTGCGTGTGTCTTACATCTGCTGTCGACGGCGGGGAATTTGGAAAATCAGTGACGCTGTTTTCCCACAACATGACCGCTGCAAACAACAAACCAGCTCTGTCTGTGTGTGTGTGTGTGTGTGTGTGTGTGTGTGTGTGTGTGTGTGTGTGTGTGTGTGTGTGTGTGTGTGTGTGTGTGTGTGTGTATGGGTGTGTGTGTGTGTGTTTTCCATCCGATGTCGATGTTTCCATTGTTGTCATTTTGATTTGTCCATTTTCCGTTTCTCCAAGCAGTTTTTTTTTTTTTTTTTTTTTCACAGACATCATTTTAGGTTATCCCTAACTTTTGGGATGATTTGAACACTTACTGACTTCTTTAAAGCATCTGTACGGCGTAAGGGTGTCACGATTTTGATTTAAAATCGAAATCTATTGAAATTAAGTCAATCTTGAATATCGAATAAAAAAATGGAATCGTCGATACTGCCACGCCCCCATGTCATGTCCGGTCGGCTTGTCAAGTGGAAAAAAACACACGTGTTGAAGTGCTGCGAGTCAGTGAACCTCCTCTAACTTAGCTAGAGCCAGTCAAAAGACAGATGCAGGAGACCCATCAACAGAACTTGAACCCCCTCCTCTTATTATTTTGGATTTCCAGTGAGTTCTGCTGCGTGTACCATATTCTGTGTGTTTACCATTAGCACATTAGCCTAGCAGCTAGCAGAGATTCCTTCTGCTAATATCTTTATCCCAACAAAAGCGCACAGTTGAATTTCTGAACGTTTTGTAGCCTAAACAGAGCAGCTTACAGTATATTGGTTATATTACAGAGTAACAAGTTAGCGCAATGCTTCTGCTCTCTGCTCAGCCGCTGCTGCGAAGCGTCTGCCTCTTAATACATCCATGGTCTGCCCTCGGCAAACTTTTTTTCTTTTTTTTACTTTATTGATAAATTGTCATGTTTCTAATTGACTGAAGATATATTATTGTTACATTATGTTGTTAATAAATGTTTTAAATTTGACAATGTAGTGTGGTACACTGTGAACAAAGGTCAGATATTGTATAAAAGTCTAGTCTAAAAATAAATAATCATGTAAAACTCGAGAGTTGAATCGAATCGTGATCTTAGAAAGCGAAAATGTAATCGAATCGAGGATTTGGAGGATCATGACACCCCTAGTATGGCGACTGGGAGGAGGTCAAAGGTCATGGACCCGTACAGACTGGATGAGACTTACAGAAGGCAGACTGTTCTCACAGATTCGTACACAAAGCTACAAAAAGTAGTTAACTGTAACTGGTATGTTTAGGGAGGAGGTAGGGTGAATGTTTGGCTCCTAAATGACATCATGATGACCGCCTGCCGCTCGCATACAGTTAAAACATGACCCCCTTAACTATAGTCTATAACCACCACGTTTCACTTCCAGGATTGTTCAGGTGCCGCAGGAAATTCTGCCAGATGTCCGTCCCCTTCCTCTGTCTCTGTGTTGGCGTTCTAACCTCCGGCTGATTTGTGAGGACTCTGGTTAACTGCTCCTCAGATCTCTGCAGGGTAAATCCAGACAGCTAGCTAGACTATCTGTCCAATCGGAGTTTTCTGTTGCACGACTAAAACTACTTTTGAACGTACACATGTTTCACCGTGGCTCCGTCCGCAGCTTAGCACCGCCCAAGACGATTGTGATTGGTTTAAAGAAATGCCAATAAACCAGAACATGTTTCTCTCCCATCCAGGAATGCTGAGTGGACTAGACAGACCTTCCTCACACACACGCACACAGGCACACAGACACACGCACGCACACACACACACACATGCACACACACATGCACGCACACACACACACGCCAGCCCCTGCTGTTCTCTTAAAGAGATCGACGCAGTGAAAATTCCCAAAACTTTGGAAAGAGACAGAAACATCACAACTCTCCTCAGTTTAGATGGTTTCCTTCTTCAAAAGGAAAACACGAACAACAACACAAACACATGTTTTATAACTTTGTGATTGTCCGTCTCCAGGTCCTCTCCATCCTCCCCCGCCGGGATAAGCTTTTAGCCACGGCATCCTAGCCGCGCCGGCTAACTGCCACACAGCGGCTCTCAGCGGCTCCTCACTGTTCCAGCCAAATGCCGCCATGCAGCAGCAGCGTATAATTAAAGAGCTGTGAGTGCGAGCGGGCAAATGCAAAGCACTTTGGGATGAGGCGAGAGGCAGAGAGAGACGGGGGAGGGACGCCAGTTCCAATATAATTGGGCCATATCAATTTATTTCACATTTTCTGCAAATGTCACGCCTTGATGGGAAGCTAACTGAATTGGCATCCGTGCCGCAGCGTGTTTTTACCTTAGCGACAGAGTGTGGACGAAATATAAAGAGACAGAAATAAATAAAGGGAGAGGAGACGCAGAGGGAAACGCTGCCCTGCGGGGCCTTTATGTTCCTCCAACCGACACCTCACCGGACGGAGTGCTTTTAGACGCAGGCGGAGGGGAGAGAAAACACTCAACTCAACAACAAAAACCAGAAATACAGAAGGTGACAGCAACTAGCAGCAACGACCAGTGATACTGTTAGCTGTACACCTGGCCTGATGGATCCGGACGGAGAGCTTTTAGACGTTTCTGCTGCAGGGCAGTGGTGTAGTCTACGTGACACGCAGGTGTACGCAGTATACTCACTAAGAAAGCTCCAGGATTTCAACATACTTTCCATTATATGTTTGACATAATTAGAATTGTCATCTGTGTTTTTGTTAGCTTCACATAAGCTAAATAAAGGTATTTGCACCGTAAATTGGTTCATAAAAGTGTATCAGAATGCAGGAAATTAAGTCTTTGACGCTCAAAATATCCCTGGTGGAGGCCCCCCAATGTCCCATTCTGGCCCATATCTCTCTCTCTCTCTCTCTCTCTCTATATATATATATATATATATATATATATATATATATATATATATATATATATATATATATATATATACATATATATATATATATATATATATATATTTATATATATATATATACACACATATACAGTGTACCCACTGCAATACATTAGACTGCACCGGACCGGTGGCTCAGCGGCGCTGCAGAGTTCGACCCCCGGGTGTGGCGTTGGCTAAAAAGAGACAAAAGAAAGAAAGAGGTCGATAGCAGGGCTCTGTCTCTTCACATTCCTGTGTGTGTGTCAAAGAAAAGCACCAACAACATCATTATTATTATTTATTATTGTCTCTTTTTCTACAATTTTTCCGATGTTTTTGTCTCTTTTTCTGAGTTTTCTTGCAAGGTTATTGTCGCTGTTTTCAAAGTTTTTGTGTCTTTTTTTTTTTATCCAAGTTTTTTTTGCTACAATTTTTTTTATGTGTTTTTCTCTCTCCCTAGATAGTTGGAGATCTCAAAACCCCCCAATGTTGAACCCAAAGTTGGGCCCTTGATCCACAGCGTGTGTGTGTGTGTGTGTGTGTGTGTGTGTGTGTGTGTGTGTGTGTGTGTGTGTGTGTGTGTGTGTGTGTGTGTGTGTGTGTGTGTGTGTGTGTGTGTGTGTGTGTGTGTGTGTGAGTGTGTGTGTTTTGGAACTTGTTTTGGTGGAACATTTGCACCCCGCAAAAGAAAACTCTTCATCCAATATTAAATGAACTGTTGACACATTACAGTAACGTGAGCTATTTAATGAGCTGATACATGGTTAAACCTCATTGGCTCTTACCAGTGTGTCTCTGTGTGTACTTGGTCCACAGCAATCCCACCAATCAGTCCCAAAGCGTCCCAGTTAGAGAGGAAATGACCTCAACATATTGTTAGTAAATCTTTCCAATCATTCCCTGAAAGAACCAAGCAGACCTGTCTTGTTGCACAGTCCACATCTTCATCTAAACATTTTCAGCGTGCAGCTCGCTAGCTCCAAGTTTCCCAAAGCGAAGGGAGTTTGAGAAGGTCAGCACCCAGAGACAGGAAGCTCTGTCCTGTTGATAGACCTCCGTTGGTCCAGGTGAATGTGCTGCAGGCTGAGTGTCTTCTCTTCCCTCTGCAGCAAACGTTTACTTTCACATCAGATTTAACCTGACAGACATTTTCGGGTCAGTATTTCCACGACTCTTCACTCTTATCTTTATAAACCTTTTCCTCCTTTTTTATTCCTTTACCTCTTTTCTTTCATGAAGGCTTTGTAGTCTTTTTTCTCTTCACCTCCAAACTTTCACTTTTGTCTTTATCTGTTTTTGTATCTCTTCCCCTTTCCTTTCTTTATTGACTCGCCTCTTTTTTCCTCTCCAAAGTCCTCTCTCTCTCTCTGACTCCCCCCCTCTCTCTCTCTCTCTCTCTCACTCCCCCTATCTCTCTCTCTCTCTCTCACTCCCCCTCTCTCTCTCTCTCTCTCTCTCTGACTCCCCCCCCTCTCTCTCTCTCTCTCTCTCTCTCTCTCTCACTCCCCCTATCTCTCTCTCTCTCTCTCACTCCCCCTCTCTCTCTCTCTCTCTCTCTTTCTCTCTCTCTCTCTCACTCCCCCTATCTCTCTCTCTCTCTCTCACTCCCCCTATCTCTCACTCCCCCTCTCTCTCTCTCTCTCTCTCTCTCTCTCTGTCTGTCTCTCTCAATCTCTCTCTCTCTCTCAATCTCTCTCTCTCTCTCAATCTCTCTCTCTCTCTCAATCTCTCTCTCTCTCTCTCTCAATCTCTCTCTCTCTCTCTGTCTGTCTCTCTCAATCTCTCTCTCTCTCTCTCTCTCTGTCTGTCTGTCTCTCTGTCTCTCTGTCTCTTTCTCTGTCTGTCTGTCTGTCAGTTTAATTCAGTTCAATGAGGCTTTATTAGCATGACCATATTGACACACAGTATTGCTAAAGCACATAAACAGGGACACATTTTACACATTTACATACAGTTGTACATTCGGATTCAGACATTATAAATGATGTCAACATTAGGATTCAGACATTAAAACATGTTAACATTTGTCCAAAAGCAACAATCATGTCAACAAAATTTAACAATAAGAACAAAACTGATGGATATCAGCAACAACATGAAAACAAGAATATTACAGGTGTGTGTTTGTGTGTGTGTGTGTGTGTGTGTGTGTGTGTGTGTGTGTGTGTGTGTGTGTGTGTGTGTGTGTGTGTGTGTGTGTGTGTGTGTGTGGAAGGGGGGCGGGGGGTCCACTCACTTTTATTTATGTTGGTTATGTGGTCAAATGTAGGGTGTTTGTGTTTAAATCTGGGGAAATATTTAGTTCTGAGCATTCTGTCAGGAAGTGCAGCTCTTGTCTCTCTTGCACAGCTGGCAGAAGCGCTCCTCTTTGGGGAGCCATTGTTGTTTGTAGCGGCCTGTCTCAATGGCCAGGTTGTGCTCACTGAGTCTGTACTTGGTCAGTGTAGTTCTTAGTTTAATATCAGTAACTGTGGTCAGGTAGTCGGCCACACTGTACTCTCTCTTTAGGGACAGATAGCACTGTATTTTGCTTTGGGCTTTTGTTTGTGTGTTCCAGTTGGTGATGTAGTTTTGTTTCTGTTGTGTTATAATTTGGTTAACTCTGATTGGTTTGTTCCCAGACTGGTCCTGAGGCAGAACCGGGTCAGGAAGTGAGCTGAACGTCAGGACCAGCTGAATGAGGGGACTCTTCTCTTTGCTCAGCTCGGCTTGCTTGGTATTGCAGGGCTTTCTGCTGATAGGAGTGGGGGTCACTGTTTTAGATGTAGCCAATATTTGATTGCACATTTTTGAATTTTGACAAATAACGGGAATTCAGTCCCTCCAGAAAAACGCGATTATGCGATCGCAAATTCAATGTATAATCAGCCAAAGTCCGCATATTTATGCGGGGGCCGCATTTTTTCAAATGCGCCGCACTTTCACCGCATAAATTGCTAATTTCCATGCAAAATATGCGGGGCTTGCATGATTTCATAATCCTCGCATTTTCGTTGCAAAAAAGTCACATATATCTCAGCAGAAAGTTGAAAAATTTTCCGTTTACTTCACACAAGAGCAGCCGTTTTCCCCTGTTGCCATGGGAACGTTATGAAGTGACGTAATTTCGCAGAGTGAGAACACAGTGTTGGGGGAATCACTTTGTTTTCTCTTTTTCATCAAACTGCAGTTTTTGCAAGTTCCCACAATTTCATCACATAAAATTGCATAAATATCCCGCATATTCCATCACATTTTTTAAGAAAACGTGCCGCATAATCAAGGATTTTTGCCCGCAATAATCACAAAAACACTTTCTGGAGGGACTGGGAATTGGCCTAATTCAGCTCTGCAGGCGTTTTTGGTGGTTTTTCTGTGCACCTGTAAAATGCTTTTACAGAACTCTAGATGCAGGATTTCAACAGGATTTTTGTCCAAATGGGCCGAGTTCTGGTAGGAAATAGGACCCCACACCTCATTACCATAGAGGAGAATTGGTTCATTACAGATTGAAATAATTTGAGTCAGATTCTAACTGGGATTTTAATGTTGATTTGACTTTTTATTGCGTAGAATGCCCTGCATGCTTTCTCTCTCAGCTCCATTATCGCTGGGTTAAAACTTCCAGTGGAACTTATTTTCAGTCCTAAATGATTGTAATGTGTACAGTTGTCTAATGTAAGGTTCCTAATGTGAAGGTGTATGTTTCCTTGAGATCTGGATCTTTTCTTTTCTTGGGTGTTTACTGCCAGGGCCCAGGTCTGACAGTACTGCTCCAGCAGGTCCAGGTTCTGCTGTAAGCCCTGTTCTGTAGGGGACAACAGAACCAGGTCGTCTGCATAGAGCAGGACCTTGATCTGAGAGTCGTGTAGAGTGAGACCAGGTGCTGCTGATTCCTCTAGGATGGGGGCCAGTTGGTTAATATACATGTTGAATAGAGTGGGACTCAAACAGCAGCCCTGTCTCACTCCACGCTTCTGACAGAAGAATCTGGTTCTTTTGTTGCCAATTTTAATACTGCACTTATTGTTAGTGTACATTGATTTAATGATGTCATATGTTTTACCCCCTACACCAGATTCAATAACTTTGTAGAAGAGACCATTGTGCCAAATGGAGTCAAATGCCTTTTTGAAATCTATGAAACATGCGTAGATTTTGTTGTTGTTTTGGTGGACATGTTTGTCTATCAGGGTGTGTCGGGTGTAAATATGATCTGAAGTACGGTGTTTTGGTACGAATCCAATTTGACTTTTACTCAAGACATTGTGTTTGGTAAGGAAGTTTATGAGTCTGGAGTTGATAATGCTACAAAGGAGCTTCCCCAGATTACTGTTCACACAGATGCCTCGGTAATTATTTGGGTCAAATTTATCTCCAGATTTGTGTATCGGTGTGATGAGACCGTGATTCCAGATGTCAGGGAAGTAACCTACACTCAGAATCAAATTAAAGAGTTTCAGAACGGCCATTTGGAGATGTGGGCTGGAGTATTTCAGCATCTCGTTCATGATGCCATCGAGCCCGCTGGCTTTCTTGGGTTTTAGTGCCCAGAGTTTGTCTCTTAGTTCCTGTTCATTAATGGGGGAGTCGAGAGGATTCTGGTTGTCTTTTACAGCCGATTCTAGTTCATTCAGTTTAGTTATTATTTGGTTTTGATTTGGGTCTGGGTTCCTTGGTATTAGCTCGTAGAGTGTTTCAAAATGGCCGACCCATATGTCTCCATTCTGTATTGCCAATTCTACAGGTTTGGATTTTTTAAGATTTTTCCATTTTTCCCAGAATTGGTTTGTGTTTATGGACTCCTCAGTTGTTTGTGTGTGTTGTGCTTTTTTGATTCTGAGTGTACGTTTGTAGTGTTTAAGTGTGGCACAGTAAAGAAGGCGTAAGTCTACATTTCCTGGATCTCTGTGTTTCTGGTTAGATAATCGCCTAACATTTTGTCTAATTTCTTTACATTCTTTGTCAAACCAATTATCATCTTTCGGATTCTTAGGTTTACTTTTGGATAGTTTCAATTGTGATTTTTTTTGCAGTTTGCATGATGATGTGATTGACATGTCTAACTGCATTATTTATGCCTTCCTGACTGTGTACATATTTGTCCAGAAAGGTATCTAGTAGTGTAGTAATTTCGGGTGAGCTGATTGCTTTCTGGAAGTCTTCTGTGCTGGTTTCGGCCCATCTGTAGGATTTCCTGATGTTAAACAGCTTACTGGGCTGTGGGGGTGTGGTGGTGTTTGTCACTGACCTTCTGAGAAACACAGTAATTTGGCTGTGGTCAGACAGAGGGGTCAATGGTTTAACAGTGAATGTACTGAGAGAGAAAGGGTCTATATGTGTGTGTGTGTGTGTGTGTGTGTGTGTGTGTGTGTGTGTGTGTGTGTGTGTGTGTGTGTGTGTGTGTGTGTGTGTGTGTGTGTGTGTGTGTGTGTGTGTGTGTGTGTGTGCTGAAGAAATGTCTGCAGTGATTGAAAGGATATTTTTTAGATTTTGAGCTAGGACAGAAAGCCAAACAATAAGCTACTGATACATTCTCTAAACATGTGTGGCTAGTTATGTAATGGCGTCTTCCAGCAATCGGTGATTGGTGATCAGCCCCAAAAATCCTGATCGGAGCACCCTTAATTGTTACCTAGCTCTATGTTGTAGTCAGGGAGAGAGCCAGTACGTGCATTCAGGTCCCCACAGATTAGCACACTTCCCTGGGCCTGGAAGCTGCAGATCTGCTCATGGAGAAGGGGGAAGATATCGTCATCATAGTATGGTGAGTCACTAGGGGGAATGTATACAGCACACAGGAATATGTCTATCGGAGGGTTAGTGATGTCTTGTTTTATTTTAAGCCAAATGTGTGAGTGTTCATATTTTATAGGTGTGATGTATTTTGATATTTCTTCTTTGTACCAGATAATAATCCCTCCTGAGTCCCTCCCTCTTTTAACAGCAGGGAGTTTGACTGATGACAGAATGATTTCTCTGTAGTTTGGGAGTGAGTAACAGAGCGGATCTACACCAGGGGCCTCATGTATAAACGTTGCGTACGCACGAAAAGCTTGCGTACGCTGGTTTTCACGGACACTTTGTGATGTATAAAAACATAACTTGACGTGAGAATTTGCGGGCCGTCACGCAAACTGTTGAGCTGTCATGAGAATGTGTGGGCTGAAAGTCTTGTCTGGCTCTGTAACGTGGCAAATTCTAACTGAAAAGTGCCGAAAATCACCAAACATTACAAAATAAAGTTTCCACTTCACTTAATGGCATACGTCTGTGACGTTGTCTATGAAAAAACATAATTATATCCGCTGATACTCCATAAAACTTACGTTTTGTTTCACGTCGTTCACACTATTAACTGTTTAATTCACAGGCTACTTAACCTCTGTTACGGGAAATGGATGATAAATCCACTTAGAAAAAACTTTCAGTCATCCTATGTATTTCTCATAGATGAAATATCTTACTCACTGTGTAACAAAAAGATCAGCATGGAAAAATGTAATAGTGTCTGTGAGTCTAGTTGCTGAGGCTCAGACATCCATGGCGCACAGGAGGCAGGACGCACGGATCTCCCCAGGATCAAACGCTGTGTCGGGCGGGAAAACTCATGTGATGCGTAGCTAATTGATCCCGTGGATGATTTGTAGGCTATTAAGTGAACAAAGTGTACCCGGTCCACCAAACACTGGGCCGTCTTGACTGTCTTGATTCTGCACATATTTCTGTTACTGTCTGTAGTCCTATTTACTATTTCATTATTTCATCCATGCGTGGCGCAGCGGATCC
>CM042444.1:29405926-29440926 GCA_023631565.1 Gymnocephalus cernua
AAGTATTTGTTTTCCGGCAGTCCGTCCGCGTGTTAACAGACCCGTCAATCATTTGAAAAGTGCCGAGCCGTTGAAGTAACAAAGCAATCACTTGACACGCTTTACTTCATTACTCTTTGGCATTTATCAAACAAAGAATGAAACATAATGTCATGCTCTCCTTGAAGCAATCACGGTAATAATACTGCGAGGTACAGCGAGCATGCCGAGCGTCTCCTGACCTTCTGATTATAACTGTTATTTATATGATCAAGTGAAGTGTGTGTGTGTGTGTGTGTGTGTGTGTGTGTGTGTGTGTGTGTGTGTGTGTGTGTGTGTGTGTGTGTGTGTGTGTGTGTGTGTGTGTGTGTGTGTGTGTGTGTCAGCCGCTTCATGAAAAACCCTCCTTCATGTTGAGTGTTGCTCTTAATATTCCCACTCTTAAAATATGTCACAATACCCCTGATTAAATATACACCGTGAGGACAAAAGTATGTGGATGCCTGATGTGTGTTTGTGTAATTTCTGGATCAGGAGCGCTTTGGTTTCTGTTTGTAGTACGAGTAGTATTTACGCAACATGTTTGAGCGGGATTTGGTTCAGCCTGTTCTCATGAACTATTCATACATAAAGCTCTGAAAAGTGCCGCTCTGTAACCCGTATGTATTCCACGTATTTATTACTGTCAGCAGCACATTAACTGCTGCTGTATAAGAGCATGAGAAAGGAGAAAACACAAGACTTTCACCCAGGAAACAGGTGTTCATGTCCTGAAGAAGTTAAGGAGAAAACACAAGACTTTCACCCAGGAAACAGGTGATCATGTCCTGAAGAAGTTAAGGAGAAAACACAAGACTTTCACCCAGGAAACAGGTGTTCATGTCCTGAAGAAGTTAAGGAGAAAACACAAGACTTTCACCCAGGAAACAGGTGATCATGTCCTGAAGAAGTTAAGGAGAAAACACAAGACTTTCACCCAGGAAACAGGTGGTCATGTCCTGGGAGTAACTACTGAAGGGGATCTGTGTTTTAATCCAAACAACGCTCTCTTTTCTAATCTTAACTAGTCGTTTTGTCGACTTAACTCAACTGTAACAGCCTCTGAAAGGACCGTCACTTTAAATGTGCTATGTACCCGGCTCACAGTGACCTTTTCTCGGCTAATTGTAACTTTAAAGACCGCTAACTTAACTGTCATAAGATATCATACGAACCCGTTCATGAGAATGTGTTGTTTATTCAAACATCATTACGCAGGCTAGGACTTCTTATTGTGAAAGGTAGATGTATTGCTGTGTGTGTGTGTGTGTGTTTGTGTGTGTGTGTGTGTGTGTGTGTGTGTTTGTGTGTGTGTGTGTGTGTGTGTGTGTGTGTGTGTGTGTGTGTGTGTGTGTGTGTGTGTGTGTGTGTGTGTGTGTGTGTGTGTGTGTTGCTCCTGTGTGAATGTCTCGATTAGTTAACCACAGCCCAGCTTCATTTTATCATCTCTGGCTCTTTGAAGTACAGGTAGAAAGCTGAGCCCGGCATTAGCCGTCTCGCTCGCCCCGGGGCCCGACATAATATGTGAACGCTGCCGAAAAACGAACAATACGGTCTTTACATTCATCACACAGAGCCATCAGTCACTGTTTAAACTGTGTGTGTGTGTGTGTGTGTGTGTGTGTGTTCACAGGATCACACTCAACATGATACCTGTGGATACACACACACATTTGTCTTCATTGTTCCTGACGTATAATATAATACACACAGACACAGACAGACACAACCACAGACATGTGTTTAAGCATTTGAATCGAAACATGTCCTACAGCTAACATGCTAACGCCTTAGCATATTCTACATTATATTGAGTAGTTAGCTCTCTCTTTTTCCGGCTCTATCTCCACAGCGCTACGGAGGAAGGTCTGGCTACACAGCAGATGCATTCTGGGATAGGAGAAAAAAACACTCTGGGTTGTTTGCATTTCTTTCAACCAATCCCAGTCGTCTTGGGCGACGCTAATCTCCGGACGCAGCGACGGCGGCTCTGCTAAATAGTCTCAGGAAGGAACTTGTTCTGGTGGAACATTTGCACCCCGCAAAAGAAAACTCTTCATCCAATATTAAATGAACTGTTGACACATTACAGTAACGTGAGCTATTTAATGAGCTGATACATGGTTAAACCTCATTGGCTCTTACCAGTGTGTCTCTGTGTGTACTTGGTCCACAGCAATCCCACCAATCAGTCCCAAAACGTCCCAGTTAGAGAGGAAATGTTAACTAACATATTGTTAGTAAATCTTTACAATCATTCCCTGAAAGAACCAAGCAGACCTGTCTTGTTGCTCCGTCCACATCTTCATCTAAACATTTTTAGCGTGCAGTTAGCTAGCTACAAGTTTGTTGTTGTTGTTGTTTCCCGAAAAGAACAAAGTTTGAGAAAGAAAGGTTCCCATGCTGGATGAAATTGTAATTCCTTCGATCCAGACTAATCCCTACAGACCTCGAGTTAAGCAATATGTGTGTGTGCTAAAACTTTAGCGTGCACACACACACACACACACACACACACACACACACACACACACAGAGACACACACCCCTGCTCAGATAGATCAGGTTCAGGTCTTCAGAAAAGTCGACATGTCGGCTCATTTCTTCTCCTCCCTCAAATTTACCCTCCATCTCCTTTGTTGTCTAACTTTCCTCCCATGTGAGGAGACTTCAGCCCACACAAACATGACAGCCGACACACACACACACACACACACACACACACACACACACACACACACACACACACATACACACACACACACATACACACACACACACACACACACACACACACACATACACACACACACACACACACACACACACAGTCTCTTTCCAGCCGGTGTAAGATGTCACCTGAGTCGCTGTAATTACGCCCAGGGTGCTAATAGCGTTTCTCTCACCTCTCTGAGAGCCAGCCAGCATTCACAGAAAGGGGTGTGTGTGTGTGTGTGTGTGTGTGTGTGTGTGTGTGTGTGTGTGTGTGTGTGTGTGTGTGTGTGTGTGTGTGTGTGTGTGTGTGTGTGTGTGTGTGTGTGTGTGTGTGTGTGTGTATTTGTGGCAGGTAGATAATGGGGTCAGTGTTGTCTTGTTCGGCTTTGAGCTTCTTCTTTTGTCGCTCAAACTTTTTTGTTGTTACTAAGAAAACCTTAGGGAAAGCAGATGTGTGTGCAGCAGCAGAGAGGAGGTATGGTGTATATACCGATATATATATATATATATATATATATATATATATATATATATATATATATATATATATATATATATATATATATATATATATATATTGCATTCACTGTTGTTAAACTGGTCTTATAACTTTTAAGACATCTTAATCCCAATTGTCCCAATTGTTCCACTTTACTTGAGGTTATGGATATTATTATTATTTTATTATGTAAAAACCAATCTCTTAATGACAGTTTAATGTAATGTTAACACATAAAGCTAAGTAGTTTATTAAAGTTTGATAATTGGGCCTGTTACATATTGTGACATGTGACATATTTATGACAGGTTATGTTGTCTTGTTTAATGTCAAGTAGTCATGACAAAGACATCTCGGACTATGCTAACTTTGCATTAAAAGTGTCATAATTTACCGAATGACACTTAATGACTTAAGAGTCATGAACGCTCAGAATGACTCCTTCATGTTCATGACAGTTGTCATGTCAGTCATCTAACTTATTTTTGGGCATTTTGGTTGAAAGAAGCCTATATTTCTAACATAAAAAACCTTTAGAAACAGGTTCAAATTTGACCTGAGGACAACACGAGGATGAAGTTTCCATCTTTGGTGCAGAACCTCGTTTCACATCTCCGAAACCTCCCAGAATCCTTCGGGGGAACTTTTTTTCCCCCCCCGATCCCCTTCTCATCTTCTCCCTGCGGACAAAAGGCCGCCTGTGTGCTGCACGTTTGTTTGATTTGCTTGTTGACTTCGCACCGTTGGGTAGAGTCAAAGAGTTGTTTTCATCGGCGGAGGAGGGAGGGCACGCCGGCTCTGTAATCAGAGGAGGAGGTGTGGAGAGGAGAAGCGATCTGTTTGCTTTGGCTTTCAGAAGGAGCGCTTGTTTTGTTGATGGACAGCCGCTCAGTGTCATCACCAGCTGAGAAACATCCCACAACGGCACACAGCATGAATATTTTTTCCCTTCATTTCCACCATTCCTTCCTTCCTTCTTTTCCAACAAATCCTCTAAACCAGTGTTTCTCAAATGGGAGTACGTGTCCCACAAGGGGTACTCTGGAGGACTGCAGGGGGTCTGTGTCCCCCCTAGCCGTTCCACTCCCCATTCAGCCCCATTGTACCTACTTTGGTTGCAGTTCCACCAGAGTTCCACTGGGGGTGATCACGGTCCAGTGCAAAATATCCCGTTTTGGCTGGGAAAGTCCCGTATTTTACCCTTCTTTCCCGCCGTCCTCCCGTATTAGTATTTTCCCGTAAATCTCCCGTATTTTAACCTGCGTTATTAAAAAATAATAAGCTCTGCCACTAGCCTCGCGATAACTGCCACCTGCAGTAGCCCACTACAGGTACTATCGGTGGCAGTTGTCGCGAGGTTAGTGTGTGAGGTCAGATGATGAGTGACAACGCGGGGAAAAAAAGAAAAAAAAACAGAGACGGATGATGGACGCTACAACAGAGACGGAAGGCACTCCTGCCAAAAAACCAAAACCCTCATGTAAATACCGCGATCAATGGGACAGCGAATTGACTTTTCTGAAGAGGAGCAGGGTGGGGGACAGTCACGCGTTCAGAAAGGGTGTTTAGCATGGTACAAAATATTGTTACAGAGAATAGGATGACGTTAGACAACAGAACTGTTTGCGCTCTACTCTCATGTAGAATTAACCACTCTGGCCCGCAAATACACTCCTTCCAAAACAGTCTTAAAGAATGCAAAGTCTGCAACAAATTTGTACAATAACTCACTAAAAGAGTAAAGAAAAGTTATGTGAAATGAAAAGAAAGACTAAAAGAAAAGCAATATGAAATGAAAAGAATGTGTGGAATGAAAATAAAATGTAAATGTAAAGACAAGCAATGTTATAAATTGTAAATGTTTTCAGCATTCTGCATCAAGTGGTGATTTTAGCGTTCTTGTACACCTGTCTTAAAATGTAAGGGATAGCCTACTGGAGCTTGGTTGGGGTGGTGGGACTGCTCGCGGTGGGCGCCGGAAAATTTCCCTTATTTTCAAATCCAAAACTTGACAGGTATGGCCAGACCCACATCCAGATGTTGGGTCTGTGAACTCTCCATTGGCAGGGCTCAATCCGAGGGGCGGGACAAACGGTTGTCTTTCAAACTCCCTCTGCACGCAATAGGATAGTACTACAACCAGGCAGAGCAACGAAGAAGGGGGCGGAGCTAAAACTTTTGCCGTATCCGGTTGGCAAAACTCCGAACACATCTTCCTTTTTTAAGAATGACTTCCGTACCGTTCTTTGTTCTTTTCTCAAAGAAAAGATTAACTCCAAGTCTTCCAGAAGACCGCTGTTCGCCAGCCATAAGCCCGCCCACCGACTCTATACACGATGTGATTGGCCAGACAAGAATTTTGTTTTTCCAGCTCGCAAGCCTATAGACTATAGACTGACCCTAGCTGCAAAATAAATTTGCTGCCGCTAGGGTATGTCTAGATTTCTAGGCTAGCCTTTAAAACCAGGAAAAGACAACACTTGTGTCATATCAGGAAATTACGATATCCAAAATTGAAGACGATATCTAGCCTCATATATCAATATCGATATAATATCGATATATTGCCCAGCCCTAATGGCAACACTGCCTACATATCCCATAGTCTATATCCACAACGTTTCATTTCCAGGATTGCTCCGGTGCTGACGGAAATTCCACCGGATGTCCCTCTTTTTCGGCTGGATGTCCGTCCCCTTCCTCTGTCTCTGTGTTGGCGTTCTAACCTCCGGCTGATTTGTGAGGACTCTGGTTAACTGCTCCTCAGATCTCTGCAGGGTAAATCCAGACAGCTAGCTAGACTATCTGTCCAATCTGAGTTTACTGTTGCACGACTAAAACTACTTTTGAACGTACACATGTTCCACCAAAACAAGTTCCTTCCTGAGACAATTTATCAGAGGCACCGTGGCTCCGTCCGGAACTTAGCACCGCCCAAGACGATTGTGATTGGTTTAAAGAAATGCCAATAAACCAGAGCACGTTTCTCTCCCATCCAGGAATGCTGTGTGGACTAGCCAGACCCTCCTTCACAGCGCGGTGGAGGAAGGTCTGGACATGCAAGACTACATTTCCCATGAACACTGTCATTTGTTTGTCATCAGCATTTAAATGTTTTCCAGGTCCAAGGCTGTTGTTTAGTAAATCTATCACCAAAGAATTTCTAATATAGGAAGAAGTTCCACTCCCTCGTTACGTCCGGGTTCTGAGTTCCACTAGATGGCGCTCACAGGCCAGTGCAGAATGAATGGGACTCTATGGAGCTATACCCCTAAAAATCCACTTTTCTCAGGATATAATTTTGTGTCTAGTAATTTGAATGTTGCATTCGAAAGGGGAGGCATAGAAAATACATACTGCTGGGTGTTAGATGTTTTTAAAGTCGCTTTTTTGTTCTAAAAAGCCTTTTAAAATGTCAATGACGTCATACACATATACGGCCAGAGATACTGCTTTACGGCGAGCTCTGAGTCACTTCCTTTTTTCTCTCTCGAGGCATCGACAACACAGCTGACAGGTTAGACTCTCCCTGTCAACACACATGCTAGAAAGAGGTTTGCTAATGTTTTAACGACCACGCTGAAATATTCACTCTGACATTCTGGCTCCGCTTTGGATGCCGTCAAGCGGGATCTCCGATCGTAATCAGTCCTTCACTGACCAATCAGCATTCATTAGCAGAATGCTAGCGTGGTATGGGCAACAACAACTCAACCTGTAAGAAATCTAAAGGGCATAAGTACTCGTTCATTCAACTTTTGACCTATAATCCATGTTGAACTTGCAAAAACTACAATCAAATCTGAGATTTCTCAACGACAATCAGGCGAAAGAGACAAATTTAGTCGTCTAGCTCCATAGGGTCCTTATATCAACATAACTGATGAATAGTTATCAAAAATCTCATTGTGTGCATATTTTGTGAAAGCACCAATTGTCAACCCTACAATGTCACCACAATATCGATATCAAGGTATTTGGTCCAAAATATCGGGATATTTGATTTTCCCCATATCGCCCACCTCTAGTTGCCATATGTTTCCAAGACAAAGCCACACAAAACCACCCAAATTTCTTGTGGGTAAACAGACCAATTTGATTTGATTTTATTTAAAACAGGGACAATGCACAAATAAACATTAAACTTGTAATACAAGAAAATATGTCTCGGGCCAGGTTATAGCAATAATTGCTAATTCAACAAGTCAGTGTAGCCCCAGGGACTACTGTGGGGCTACACTGACTTGTTGGATGGTTTCTGCAGCCGGCAGATTCAAACAGACTCAAACTGGCTGCTAACTTTACAGTGTTACCCGCCAAAGTTCATTTCTACCTGCATTTGGTGGGTTGGCGCGTGTCAATTTAAAGCCCTGGAAACAGTATTTTTACTGTGTGGTATAAGTACTTGAAAGTATCCAAATACTTTCCCCAGCGCTGGCCAACAGACGTCTGAACGCTAGGATCATGTTTCAAACTGACAGTCAACACACAAACAGAGCTTTCATTCAGAGAGAAAAGTTCTTCCTCTTCTTCAAGACGTTGGGAAACCAACTCAACTGGAACAACACACACACACACACACACACACACACACACACAGGCACACACACACACACACACACACACACACACACACACACACACACATACACACACACTCACACACAGAGTTGTTACCAGTTCCAGACAGGTATGTCCTCACAGAGAGACATAGTTGGCAGAAAGACAGACCACAACACAACGGCAGTCTTCATTATAAAATACACAGTTTGTTTCCTCCAGCCGTGGAAGAAGTACTCCGATTTTTTACTGAGTAAAAGAAGTAATACCAAAGTGTGAAAGTAATCTGTTTCAAGTTTAAAGTACAGTAATATCATCAACAACATAGACTTACTTATGCCAAACATATAAAAACTAATTCTACAAAAGAATATAATACAGTTAGGTCCGGAAATATTTGGACAGTGACACAATTTTCATAATTTTGGCCCTGTGCGCTAACACAATAGATTTGAAATAAAATCATCAAAATGTAATTGTAGTGCAGACTTTCAGCTTTATTTTGAGGGTATTTACATCAAAATTGGAGGAAGGGTTTAGGAATTACACACATTTTCATACATAGTCCCCTAATTTCAAGGGACCTAAAGTAATTGGACAGTTGAGTCAAAAGCTGTTTCATGAGCAGGTATTTCATCATCCATTAGGCAGATAAAAGGTCTGGAGTTGATTTCAGGTGTGACATTTTCATTTAGAAGCTGTTGCCTCAAATCCACAACATTAGGAGTGGCCAAATCAACAGTTTGGTACCTTCTGAGAAAAAAGGAACGCGCTGGTGAGCTCAGCAATACAACAAGGCTCGGACGTCCACGGAAGACAACGGTGGTTGATGATCGCAGGATCCTTTCCACGGTAAAGAAGAACCCCTTCACAACATCTAGTGAAGTGAAGAAGACTCTCCAGGAAGTAGGCGTATCATTATCCAAGTCTACCATAAAGAGAAGACTTCACGAGAGCAAATACAGAGGGTTCCCCACAAGGTGCAAACCATTCATAAGCCTCAAGAATAGAAAAGACAGATTAGAGTTTGGCAGAAGACATCTAAAAAAGCCAGCCCAGTTCTGGAACAGCATTCTTTGGACTGATGAAACTAAGATCAACCTGTACCAGGATGATGGGAAGAGAAAAGTATGGAGAAGGCTTGGGACGGCTCTTGATCTGAAGCACACCACATCATCTATAAAACATGGTGGAGGCAGTGTAATGGCACGGGCATGCACGGCTTCCAGTGGCACTGGGTCACTAGTGTTTATTGATGATATGACAGAAGATGGAAGCAGCCGCATGAATTCTGAAGTCTAGAGGAACATTCTGTCTAGTCATATTCAGCCAAATTCAACAAAGTCGACTGGACGGTGCTTCACAGTATGGACAATGACATAAACAAACATACTGCAAAAGCAACCCAGGCGTTTTTCAAGGCAAATAAGTGAAATATTCTACAATGGCCGAGTCAATTACCTGATCTCAATCTGATCGAGCATGCATTCCACTTGCTTAAGACAAAACTTAAGGCACACAGACCTGCAAACAAACACCAGCTGAAGACAGCTGCAGTCACGGCCTGGCAAAGCATCACAAAGGAGGAACTCCAACGTTTGGTGATGTCTATGGGTTCCAGACTTCAGGCAGTCATCGCCTGCAAAGGATTCTCAACAAAGTATTAAGAATGGACATTTTATTTATGATTACAGGTTTATCAATTTTAGGTCCCTTGAAGGAAGGGGACTATGAAAATGTGCGTAATTCCTAAACCCTAATAAATTGTGTCCCTGTCCAAATATTTCCGGACCTAACTGTATATAATGATGTCATATAATCTTTAAAGTAACTTCAGCTGTCATACAAATGTAGTAAAATGTATAATATTTACCTCTGAGATGTAGAGGAAATACAAGTAGAAAGTAGCAGAACATGGAAATACTCGAGTAAAGTAGGGGAGAATCGGGACGAATGAAACAGTTTTTAATTAATTAATTAATTAATTTACAACGACATTGTAAAACACTGAAAGCTAATATTTTGTCACAACCAATCCACATCTGTCCTCTGTCAAATACAGTTGCACTTTCAGCTCTGAACAAAACCGTTGGGGAGTTTTTTAAGCAGTAGTCGGACGTGTGTACCTCCCCTCTCTCTCCCTCTTCCTCCTCTTCCTTTCATTCCTCCCCTCTATCTCCCTCTTCCTCCTCTTCCTTCCTTTCCTTCCTCCCCTCTCTCTCCCTCTTCTTCCTCTTCCTTCCTCCCCTCTCTCTCCTCCTTCTCTTCTGCCTCTTCCTTCCTTTCCTTCCTCCCCTCTCTCTCCTCCTTCTCTTCTTCCTTTTCCTTCCTTTTCTTCCTCCCCTCTCACTCCCTCTTCTTCCTCTTCCTTCCTCCCCCTCTCTCTCTCCTTCCATTCCTTTCTCCCCTCTCTCTCCTTCTCTTCCTCATCTTCCTTCCTTTCCTCCTCCTCTCTCTCCTTCTTCTCTTCCTCTTCCTTCCTTTCCTTCCTCCTCTCTCTCTCCCTCTTCTCTTCCTCATCTTCCTTCCTTTCCTTCCTCCTTTCTCTCTTCTTCTCTTCCTCCCCTTCCTTCCTCCCCTCTCTATCCCTCTTCCCTTCCTTGCCTTCCTTTCCTGCCTCTTCCTCTCTCTCCTTGTTGTCTTCCTCCTCTTCCTAACTTCCCTTCCTCCCCTCTCTCTCCCTCTTGTCTTCTTTTCCTTCCTCTTCCTCTCTCTCCTTCTTGTCTTTCTCCTCTTCCTAACTTCCCTTACTCCCCTCTCTTTCCCTCTTCTTTTCCTTCCTTTCCTTCCTCCCCTCTCTCTATCCCCTTCTTCTCTTCTTGGTCCTCTTCTCCCTCTTCATTCCTTTCCTTTCTTTTCCCCTCTCCTCCTTCCTCCCCTCTCTCTCTCCCTCTTCTCCCTCCTATCCTCTCTTTCTCCCCATCCATCTGTTCCTTCTCCCCCTCTCTCTCTACTCCTCTTCTTTTCTCTCCCTCTCGATCTCTTTCTTTCTTTCCATCTGCCTCTCTCTCCCTTTCTCCATTCCTCCCTCTTCTTCCTTCCTCTCCTTCCTCTTTTTTCTCATCCTATCCTTTTCCTTCCTACTCTCTCTCTCTCTCTCTCTCTCTCTCTCTCTCTCTCTCTCTCTCTCTCTCCTTCCTCCTGTAGCAGTTGACCTCTGACCTCTCTGTCTCACAGTGAGGGTGCGTTTGTTTCGCTGCCATCTTTGTTTCCCAGCAGCTCGGTTTCTTGTTTTCAGTCTGACGCCTCCGACGCTGCGGTCACGAAATCTGAGAAATTAATCAGAGCTATTGTTCTCTCTGTGTGTGTGTATGTGTGTGTGCGTGCGTGTGTGTGCGTGCGTGCGTGCGTGTGTGCGTGTGTGCGTGTGTGCGTGTGTGCGTGTGCGTATCAGTTTCTCTCTGTTTGGTTTTGTTTATACTCTGTCTCTCAGGACAACAAAACAAGTGCTCTTTGTTTACAGTCTCTGTGTGTGTGTGTTGTGTGTGTGTGTGTGTGTTTTCATACTTTGTTGCCCTAAGTACAGTACTTGAGTTTTCTCTTTAGTAAACAAAGAAAAACAAGCGCTCCCTCAGGATTCAGACGCTCGGTGTTAGCAGGTTTGTTTGTTTCTTCTAAGCAACAAAACAAACATGCGTCTGACGTGTCAGTCGACCGGCGATTAAAGTAAAGGAAGAGTTGGATGGGGAGCGAGAAAGGGGGGGGGGGGGGGGGGGGGGTGGAGAGAGGGAGGGGACTGAACCAATTTAGTGCCATAGGCAAGATCTCAGTTTTTGTCACTTTTCTTTCTGTTTTTGGTTTGCTTTTTCAACGTTTTTGGCACTTGTTTGAGGTTTTAATCACCTTTTTGACTAGTTATTGATGTTTTCATTCAAGTTTTTGTCGCTTTTGTTGACATTTTTGGTGTTTTTTTTTTTTTTAAACTAACGCTTCTTTACTCATTTGGACTGCCGGTGCCCCTAGCATTTACCTACACTGCCTATAACACGGAGTAACTCTCCAGTTACACAAACTCAACCTCAGCCCATCTATTTACATACTTCCCCTCGCTAAGTACATGTGTGTGTTGTTGTTTCTCTGGCCACAACAAACCAAGCGCTCCCTTGACTTCTCTGTCTGTTGACATACTTCCTCCCTCTAAATGACCTGTATGTGTATGTGTGTTTTCCTCTTCAACACAAACCAAGCGCTCCCTCCCTCCGCTTGGTTTGCTCGGTGTTCCTGTCAGGGCTCGGCCCGCCATGTTTACATACTTTGCAGCTCTAAGTACATGTGTATGTTTTCACAGTGTTTCCTTTCTTTGGGTACAACAAAACAAGCGCTCCTCTCTTGAACATGACAGCTCGCTCTAAAGCTAATGTCGCCCTCGGGGGCCCCGAAGAAGAAGACGGGGGAGGAGGAGATGATTCATAACGACCTGCCATCCTGTCAGCACGCACACTCACACACACACGCGCACACACACACACACACACACACACACACACACACACACACACACATACACTCTGAGCCTGCAGGGACAAAAGGTGCTGTTGCTTTTAAGGTTGAGTCCAACCTGGATCGTCTTACCTTCCCTCTCTCTCTCTCTCTCTCTCTTCAAGTCATTTGTACTCCCCTCTTCCTCCCCCCTCCACCATCATTAACAGCTAAAGTTACTCCCCTCCCTCCCCCTCCAACCTGCAGGTCCTCCACCCCACCTCCCTTTGAGCTAAACACACTCATCACTGTCGTGTGTGTGTGTGTGTGTGTGTGTGTGTGTGTGTGTGTGTGTGTGTGTGTGTGTGTGTGTGTGTGTGTGTGTGTGTGTGTGTGTGTTTGTGTGTGTTTCCATACCTGAGAAACTCCCGCAACTTACCCTCAAAGTTAGACATATTTTAAAGGCCCAGTCCACACGAAGCGATTTGGAACAAACCAGCTGGCGGTCATTTCTTGGATAATTCAATTCATACCATATCATGCACAAGTTGCGTTGCTCGTTGCATTACATACATTTTGTGTTTTTTTTTCAGCACAGTGACAACTTAAAGGGCTCTATTTTAACGATCTAAGCTCACGGCGTGAAGCGCCTGGCGCAGGTGTGTTTAGGGCGTGTCCAAATCTACTTTTGTTAGTTTGACGGAGGAAAAAAGTGTCCGTGCGCCGGGCGCCTGGTTCTAAAGGGTTGTACTTAGTGTCTTCATTAATCAGAGGTGTGTTTTGGGCGTAACATGAAATCAACCAATCAGAGAGTCATCTCCCATTCCCTTTAAAAGCCAGGCGCGTTTGGACCTTGGAGCATTGCTGTTATGATGGAGGATTTACACCGTCATATTTTTATTAGTAATCTTCTTCATGTGTGTGTAACAAGCATAGTGTGCACGTGTTGTGCACGAGCCGAGGAACATTTTACTAATGGGCTGTTAAAATAACAATGAAATGCTGCGTTATTGACTTTAGACCAGGTTTTTGTTGGTCAATGGCGCCATCACTTCCTGCTGCCTCAAGATAGCAATACTCCCAGAATGCACCTGAACACACCTCTCTGTAAGACCAGCACACCCAGAATGCACCTGAACACACCTCCCTGTAAGACCAGCACACCCAGAATGCACCTGAACACACCTCCCTGTAAGACCAGCACGCCCAGAATGCACCTGAACACACCTCCCTGTAAGACCAGCACGCCCAGAATGCACCTGAACACACCTCCCTGTAAGACCAGCACGCCCAGAATGCACCTGAACACACCTCCCTGTAAGACCAGCCCATGGGCCACAGATGGGTGCAGGTTATTTAAACAACGTGGGCGCTGGATGGGAAACTGACAACTGCGTCGGTCTTAAACTAGCAAAGACACTTGGGTCGGGCTTTGTGCTGTACTGCACCGGGTGCAAAATAATTATGTTCAAAACTTCCCTGAGGGAGGACACCCTGACCCCCCACTATGAAATGGCCCCCCCCTTCCCCCATAGGCAGATTCTAAACACCTCCGAACCTCATTATCCAAAGATATAGTTACTCTGGATGGTATAGCCCTGGCCTCCAGCACTACTGTCAGAAATCTAGGAGTTATTTTTGATCAGGATATATCCTTTAATGCCCACTTAAAACAAACCTCAAGAACAGCCTTTTTTCACCTTCGTAATATTCGCCAAAATTAGGAACATCCTGTCTCAGAACGATGCTGAAAAACTAGTCCATGCATTTGTTACTTCCAGGCTGGACTATTGTAATTCCTTACTATCAGGATGCTCAAACAAGTCACTTAAGACTCTCCAGCTGATCCAGAACGCTGCAGCTCGTGTACTGACAAGAACTAAGAAAAGAGATCATATTACTCCCGTATTAGCTTCTCTGCATTGGCTCCCTGTAAAATTCAGGATTGAATTTAAAATCCTCCTCCTGACCTACAAAGCTCTAAATGGTCAAGCACCATCATATCTTGAAGAGCTCATAGTACCTTACTGTCCCACTAGAGCACTGCGCTCCCAGAATGCCGAGTTACTTGTGGTTCCTAGAGTCTCTAAAAGTAGAATGGGAGTCAGAGCCTTTAGCTATCAGGCTCCTCTCCTGTGGAACCAGCTCCCAGAGTGGGTCCGGGGGACAGACACCGTCACCACATTTAAAGGGATACGCCACCTTTTGTTGAAATAGCTCTTATCACAGTCTCTCCTAGCTGGAGATAGGTGGGCCAATGCATTTTTTGTCTCAGTGCAAGCAATTAGGTTTTTTTTTTTTTGTATTTTGTTGGCTCACTTTTACTCACAACATGCTAACCAGCAACATAGGATTCCATTCACTAAGCTAAGCTAACTAGCAGCGGTGCTGCCGGTGTTGCACCGGACTAAAACAATGCATGCACAAAAAATGCGTTGTTCCACCTATCTGCAGCTAGGGGAGAGTAAACTTAAAACTCTCCTCTTCAATAAAGCTTAAAGTTAGGGAGTGAGGAGTTGCAGCGTTCACCTAGACCGGCGGGGGAGGGTGTATAGCTACAGACACGGCACCCCTTCTTTTCTCTGCTTCTCTTCATAGTCCTCAGATTCATCTACCATATAATCAATGATATAATCAAAGTAGAGGAAGGCAGGCCAGTACAGCCCAATCCGGTTGGGGAGAGTTCTAGCCCGACCAGGCACCTCTCTTTAGCCTGTCTCTCTTAGTTATGCTGTTATAGTTTTAGACTGCCGGGGGACTTCCTCTGACACACTGAGCTTCTCTCTCCTCTCTCTTCCCATCTGTGTGCATCCATGTCCCAGAAATGCTTGTTACTAACCTAGCCCTGGGGAGTCTATTCCCCGGATCGGTTATTTTCACATCTTTTTGGGGAGTGGGTTGTCTTTCATATTTTTTATGGGAGACAAATCTTCCTCTTCTAAATATTGGGGGCGACATATCCTCTACATCCCCCCCGAAATCTACGCCTATGTCTCCAGGTGATTCCCACCTTTATTAACGCTTCTCTAACCTTCTCTTCTTCTGTCATCCCCATCCCCCCCAACCCTTCGGGCCCCCCAGCTCTGTAAACACCAGTGCGGTGGGAAAGTTAGCTTCATCTGTCTCTCTTCCTGTCAGGTAAGATGAGCCGAGGCGGCTGCAGTCCGCTGATCGATCTTCTTCAGCTGCAGATCACTGTCACGCCGCTGCCGCGTCCACCCACAAACTTCACCTGTCCACACGGAAACCCCTGGATATGTTCCCAGGAACCCCCCCCTTCCATGCAGACTGAGACAGTCAGAGGTCTCAGTTACACAAACTCAACCTCAGCCCATCTATTTACATACTTACCCTCGCTAAGTACATGTGTGTGTTGTTGTTTCTCTAGCCACAACAAACCAAGCGCTCCCTTGACTTCTGTAGTGTCTGTTGACATACTTCCTCCCTCTAAATGACCTGTATGTGTGTGTGTGTGTGTGTGTGTGTGTGTGTGTGTGTGTGGTGTGTGTGTGTGTGTGTGTGTGTGTGTGTGTGTGTGTGTGTGTGTGTGTGTGTTTTCCTCTTCAACACAAACCACAAAGCGCTCCCATGCAGACAGTCAGAGACAGTCAGAGGTCTGCTCATGTTAACATTCATATTTATCTCTTAACATAAACACCTTGCCTGAATATGATTGGACTATTTTAAATTAGGACATCCAGCTTAGTGGAAGGGGGGGTTGTATTATACATTTTGTATTTAATTATGAAGTTCAAATACTTCATTTTGGTGACTTTTTATGCACTAATATGTGCTGGATTAGCTTGTCTGCTGGTATCTTAACGAGCGCACGCAAATATTTACAACAATGTTGTTAAATAGCAGCATGTACGCATGCACACAAACACACACACACACACACACACACACACACACACACCTCACACATTTTGCTGTGAGTACATTACAGTTTTTTTGGATTGCTTACACATTAAAATTAAAAGTATTACACTATTAGCAAAACCTTACACTCAAGAAGCAAAACATCAGCCCATATATGCACAACTATAAGCACATTGTCAACCTCACACTTGTTGCAAAACTCTACACACAGTGATTTGCAAAACACTAAACACACTTAACATACATTACACACAAAAATCTATCATGAAGTCACTTCCTTGCAATACCAAAGCACTGACTGTCAAATTACCGCACCGTCCAACCAATTGGTTCAACACAGTCATCAGGTGTGCAAACACTTGTTTGCTTAATTGTAGACACACCAAGCAGGTGTATAAGCACTATAAAAAGCAGCAGGTGAGTTCATCGGTCTTCAAGCACAATGGAAAGAGTCAGAGAAAGAGTAAGACGAGGAGAACGAGGAATCAACAGAGGAAGAGAAAGAGATGGAGGCCATGCTGGAGGCAGAGGTAGAGGTAGAGGTAGAGGAAGAGGAAGACATGAAGGTGTTCAAAGAGGACCGAATCTGACAAATGAGATCCGCGCAACACTGGTTGACCACGTTATCAACCACGGCCTGACGCTGAGGGAGGCCGTACAGCCAAATCTAAGCCGATACACAGTGGCAAGTGTGATAAGAACATTTCGACTGGAAAATAGGTATTGTAAAAATATCATCATATCAAAAACATCTGCACGGTTTCAGTAACTGCTTACAGTACTGTATTCTATGCACTATCAGCACTTCTGTTACCTGTGAAATTGTACTATTGTATAGTGTTTTTTTCTACATAGGATTGAGGGTCAGGAACGACGAGGGGGAAGGCCTGCTATGTTCACAGAACAGCAAGAGAGGGAGATAGTAAACATGGTTTTGGCCAACAATGCTATAACACTCAATCAGCTCCAAACTAACATTGTCAATAACCACGCCAGTTTCAACGATATCCATCAGGTCTCAACATCAACACTGGCACGCATCCTAAAAAAAAAACATATTCAAATGAAGCAAATTTATCGAGTGCCTTTCGAGCGCAATTCCGAAAGGGTGAAACGACTGCGGCATGATTATGCAGAGGTATGTATTCACTTTAGCAGTGTGATCTTGCATACTGTCTCATAATATTTAACTGTACTGTAATATGTACATCTACACTGAACTACACAATTTTGCCTGACACTGTTTTCAGAGAGTTTTACAAATGGATGGAGAGGAGATCCAGCATGAGTTCATTTACGTAGATGAGGCTGGGTTCAACCTGACAAGAACACGAAGGAGGGGAAGAAACACCATTGGCCACAGGGCTATAGTCAATGTCCCAGGGCAACGTGGGGGTAATATAACACTCTGTGCAGCCATTACACAGAATGGGGTCCTCCACTGCCATGCCCATATGGGCCCTTACAACACAGCACTCATACTTACATTCTTGGACCAATTGCACAACATAACAGCAGCAAATCAAATTGATCATATCCAATACATTGTTGTCTGGGACAATGTGGCTTTCCACCGCTCTGCTCTGGTTCAGAACTGGTTTCAGCAAAATCCACATTTCACCGTCCTATATCTTCCACCATACTCTCCATTCCTCAACCCTATAGAAGAGTTTTTCTCAGCATGGCGGTGGAAGGTATATGATCTCCGTCTCCAGGCTGAGGTACCCCTCATCCAAGCCATGGAGGAGGCCTGTGACCAGATGGAGGTAGCAGCAATGCAAGGATGGATTCGTCATTCAAGACGTTTCTTTCCAAGGTGTCTTGCTAATGACAACATTGCCTGCGATGTTGATGAAATTCTCTGGCCAGATCCAGCTAGGCGAAGAGACAATGTCTAGTTTTTTTTTTTATTTTATTTTTTTTACAGTAAACTTACAGTACAATATGTAAAGTGACATTTTGTTACAGTTATGAATCTCCATGTCAACATTTTGGGCGTGTTGAGAAATAAATGACTTTCTTCAGTCTGCAACATTGGTCTTGTGTATTGGTTTGGTGAATTTACATTATATTTGTACTTTGTTGATGGTAGCCTACTCTAATCATAGGGAAGTAGAAGTGCTAAAAGTGTTTTAGGTTTATCACAGCAGAGTGTAACTCGTGCAAACAGAGTATAGTAATGTGAAACGTGTGTGTTTCATATGGTAACAAAGTGTGTTTTTTAAACAGAAGTGTATAGTTTTTACAAGAGTGTTTAATTATGCAAAGGATCTGTAGTGTTTTGCTAATTGTGTGTGTGGTTGTGCTACTTGTGTGTAGTGTTTTGAAAACACGGGCCCTGTTTTGAACATCGTGCTTAAGCAATCCAAAAAAACTGTAAAAGACGTTTAGGGACTGAAGACACCAAGTGATGAAGTATTTCAGGTGTAATTGTGTCCCATTCTTGCTGCAAACAAGTCTTAACGGCGCCCATTTCTCCCAAAAAATACCTGAAATACTGATTCATCTGACCACAACGTGTACTGTGGTCAGATGAATCAGTATTTCAGGTATTTTTTTCCACTGTGTGATGGTCCATCGCAGATGCCTCCGAGCCCAGAGAAGTCGACGCCGCTTCTGGACACTGTTAACATAGGGCTTCCTTTTGGCACAGTACAGTTTTAACTGGCATTTGTGGCTGTAACTACGTATTGTGGTACTTGACAAAGGTTTGCCAAAGTAGTCCTGAGCCCATGTGGTGATATCGCTTATAGATGAATGACGATTCTTGATGCAGTGCCGCCTGAGGGATCGGAGATCACGGTTGTTCAGCTTAGGCTTGCGCCCTTGTCCTTTACGCACTGAAATTCCTCCTCATTCCTTGAATCTTTTAATTATGTTATGCACTGTTGAAGGTGAAATAAGCAAATGTCTTCCTATCTTTCTTTGAGGAACATTGTTTTTAAACATTTCAATAATTTTCTCACGTATTTGTTGGCACACTGGCGATCCTCGGACCATCTTTGCTCCTAAAGGACTAGACCTTTCTTGGATGCTGCTTTTGTACCAAATCATAATTACAATCACCTGTTGACATCACCTGTTTCAAATCACATCATTATTTAACCTATTTACCTGATTACTAGCCCTAAATTGCTCCCGTCCCAACCTTTTTTGGAATGTGTTGCAGGTCTGAATGACAGGAAAGGATGTATATTTACAAATGAAATTAAGTTGACCAGACAAAACATGAAATATTTTGTGTTCACATTGTCTGCAATGAAATACAAGTCAAAGTACATTTAGAAATCACTACTTTCTTTTTTTTTGTGTGTTTTCCATACTGTCCCAACTTTTTCTGATTTGGGGTTGTACTTTAGGGACCAAACGGAGCTCCGTCACGTTCTGTGTCACGTGGTAACCTTCAGGAAGTGAAGGAACGTCTGATTGTAACCCAAACCTCCATCTTTTTTATCAACTTAACTCAGTAGTTTTGGTGTCTAAACCTAACCAAACTGGGACCGTTTCACAACGTTAACAGCGTGTTTAAAACCCTGTATTGCCACTGAAAATATCGTGATATTATGCTTCTCCTGTTTTCTTTCCAAAGTAATTTCCAGATTTATCATGGCAGCGCTCGTGAGACCAGTGTTGTAGTACTCTATACAGGTATTGGTCTCAAAACCACTTTCTGAAAGTCTCGGTCTCGTCTCGGAATCGACCGCATTTTTACTCTGTTTTGGATAAAGAGGACAGAGTCAAGACCACAACTGCAGGGATATTGCTTATTTGTCTGTGCATTACTGTAATTAGATGTAAGACTTCCTGCTTAAAATGCTTAAATGTCGACCCCCTCAAAGTCTCTGTCTCGACCCCTCGAAGTCTCTGTCTCGACCCCTCGAAGTCTCTGTCTCGACCCCTCGAAGTCTCGATCTCGACCCCTCGAAGTCTCCGTCTAAACCCCTCGAAGTCTCGGTCCAAACCCCTCGAAGTCTCAGTCTCGACCCCTTGAAGTCTCGGTCTAAGCCCCTCGAAGTCTCGGTCCAAACCCCTCGAAGTCACGTTCTAAACCCCTCGAAAACACGTTCTAAACCCTTCTGTACCGTTCTAAATATGTAAAGTGACATTTTGTTACAGTTATGAATCTCCATGTCAACATTTTGGGCGTGTTGAGAAATAAATGACTTTCTTCAGTCTGCAACATTGGTCTTGTGTAGTGTTTGGTGAATTTACATTATATTTGTACTTTGTTGATGGTAGCCTACTCTAATCATAGGGAAGTAGAAGTGCTAGAAGTGTTTTAGGTTTATCACAGCAGAGTGTAACTCGTGCAAACAGAGTATAGTAATGTGAAACGTGTGTGTTTCATATGGTAACAAAGTGTGTTTTTTAACATCGTGCTTAAGCAATCCAAAAAAACTGTAAGTTAGTTGCATAGATTTTTGTCCCTTGTTTTTGGTTCCACTGGTAAATGACCCACATTGTGTCTGGAGTCTGCCTCCTACTTGGTCGACCACTCTGTTCACACTTCCTAACAAAAGTCCTTCTTCTTTCTCCAGGATGCCAAGCTGAAGATCGAGGCCATCCAATGGATGCTGAACAACGCTGCCAAAGGTCACGACCTGCGCTCCAGCCGACAGCTTCTGAAGGTGAGGTCGCCACGACATACATTTACATGTACACTGATATTCCACTCAGCATGATCGGTCTGCGTACAGTAAAGGCAAAGAGTCTGTGTTACCTTGTTTGACAGAAATCTATATGCATTTGTTATTTCTGACAATTTGATAAAAAAAAAGATGTCTATTCTGCTTGAGTCAAAGAAACCCCAATCAACAAAACTGCTTAAAAACTAATATTAATATTTAAATACCACGGTAAAAATCCCCAGGACAATCCGGTATATAGCCAGACAGATATAGCCTGGACGTTTTTTCTAAAAAAAATAGTCGGAAATAAAACTTGAAAAAAGCAACAAAAACCCTGAAAAAATTAAAAACAAAAAAACTCAAAGTGACGAAAACTTCAACAGCCAACAAATGTCGGAAATATTTTCCCAAAATATTTTTTAAAAAGCGACAAAAATGTTGAAAGAAATTATTGGAAAAAAAAACTCAAAGCAACAAAAACATAGGGGGGGGGGGGGGGGGACCCTGACATCTTCTCCCACTCTTAGGACTTGTCACCTTATATACAACTTAGTTTGAGCCCCATTTCAACTATTGCAATGTAATATAGAGACAGAGCTCATTTAAGTCCCGCCCCCGCTCTCTGTTGACTTTGTGCTGCGTGAAGGTTTCTTTCTCGTCTATTTCGTCTGCTAGCCAACAACAGAAACATGTCTGAAAGCTGCTGTGTGCTGATATGAACTACCAACAATGTAAAGAACACACAACTTAAGTTTCTATTGAGAATGAGGAGATGTCGTCATGACACAGCGCCCCGCCCCCAGAGATCCCCCTTCCACCATTTTGGGCTGCTCATGTTCATTGTTTATGTTGGTAGCAGAGGAGGTTGTTTCAGTTCTGTTTTTCACTATTCTAGATTCTAGATAATTCACTATTTTAGCATGGCTGAAAGACACTGCTGTGTAAAAAAAACTGCTCCAGTGTCTCACATGATTGTTGTGGAAACCGTAGGAACCACGTGTTACAGTTTTTTCTATTCCTTACATGGAAAAAGCATGAAGGAGAGCATTTCTCCTATGTGACAAGCTGATGACCCAAAAAAATTAGCTTTTATTTAGATAAACGTGGATACAGACGTACCATTCAATTCTGTAAAGTTCCTCAACACTATACTTGTATCTCTCTCTCTCTATCTCCCTGTCTATCTCTTCCTCCCTTTCCTTCCTCTCCATCTCTCCCTTTTCCTCCTCTTCCTCCTTATCCTTACTCCCCTCTCTCTTCTCTCTCTCCCCCTCTCCTCTGAGCGTTGTTGTTGACTAGATGTCTTCAGGTGTGTTTGTGTCCCGGGTCACGCTGGTGTCAGGTCAGCCAGGTGCTGAGGATTAGTGTCGCCAGACTCTGTGTACCTTGAAGAGCAGCCGGCGCTTATCGCCACGACAGGAGGCCAACAAAAACAGGCGATTAAAAGCTCCAGTCTGGCGGTTTTAATATTTAATATGTTGATATTTCTGCCACAGTGGAGACAGACAGAGGTAGAGAAGGAGAGAGAGGGGGGAGAGAGAGAGAGAGACAGAGAGAGAGAGAGAAGGAGAGAGAGGGGGGAGAGAGAGAGAGAGACAGAGAGGGAGAGAGAGAGACAGAGAGAGAGAGAGAGAAGGAGAGAGTGGGGGAGAGAGAGAGAGACAAAGAGGGAGGGAGAGAGAGAGACAGAGAGAGACAGAGAGAGAGAGACATTAAAAGAGAGAGAGAGAGGGAGAGAGATTTTTTTTAGTTTTGTTAGTTCCTTCCTATACCCTTTTAAAGTCACAAAATATATACAAACAAAGTTTTAAAATTATTCTAAGTGTCTGACAACATTATGAAAGGATCCCTACAGAGATAGACCTTTTAGTTAAAGAGTAAGATCCTTTTAGTTTAACATCAAACAGCCCCGAAATCACCATCACCAAACCCACCAGACTCCATGTAAATAATCACTACTTTTAGCGTGTATAGAGCCAGACTCCATGTAAATAATCACTACTTTTAGCGTGTATAGAGCCAGACTCCATGTAAATAATCAGGACTTTTAGCGTGTATAGAGTCAGACTCCATGTAAATAATCAGGACTTTTAGCGTGTATAGAGCCAGACTCCATGTAAATAATCAGGACTTTTAGCGTGTATAGAGCCAGACTGATTATTTACATGGAGTCTGGCTCTATATACGCTAAAAGTCCTGATTATTTACATGGAGTCTGGTGGGTTTGGTGATGGTGATTTCGGGGCTGTTTCATGTTAAACTAAAAGGATCTTACTCTTTAACTAAAAGGTCTATCTCTGTAGGGATCCTTTCATAATGTTTTCATGCACTGTGTTTACTGACCAGAGGATAAAATCAGACAGGTGGGTCTTAAATCTCACACATGGACATGGGAAGGCAGAGTATGCTAAAGGGAGCGCTTGTTTGGCTGAAAAAGAGAAAGATAAAAGATATCGGATGGTGTTAGAGAGCGCCGAGTGAAGACAGACTCAAACTTTATCAGCCGACAGTTTGGACACAGACAGACTGCTGTGGGCCAACACACACACACACACACACACACACACACACACACACACACTCACACACACACACACACACACACACACACACAGGCACACACACACACACACACACAAACAGAGACAGACACACACGCAAACGCTTGGCACGCACGCACACACACATGCAGGGGCGTAGCAAGCTTTTCAAAAGTGAGGGGGATGGATGTGATTTGTTTATTAACAATAAAAACGATGGATACAATGACAGAGGGGTACAAAATGTATAACATACAAGATATAAAAAGTTTCCCATTTAAATGAGTGATACTAGAAAAGTATAAAAACACACTCGGAACTAGGGCTGCACAATATATCGTTTTTTTATCGCAATATCAACCGGCGCAATATACACATCACGAAAGGCTGTGACATATCGCTACAGACACAAAACAGATTTCTTTTTGTTTTAGGTGAAAGAAAATATGAGTAGAAAACTGCACATTCAAATGTAATGGTCATTCTTTTTTAGTGCTGCCTTTATATTCAAGTCAATGTTCAATTTGTTCAATAAAAGA
The DNA here is from genome assembly GCA_023631565.1 of Gymnocephalus cernua. NCBI lineage: Eukaryota > Metazoa > Chordata > Actinopteri > Perciformes > Percidae > Gymnocephalus > Gymnocephalus cernua. The sequence continues at coordinate 29,429,727 of CM042444.1, forward strand.
ACGTTAGGAATTATTTAATTTCATTTGTTTTAAATTCAACAAGCAATGTGTTGTATTTTAGCAGAATACTAATATAGACCTCTTTCACAAACTGTAACATTCATTTCATTGCTCACCTGTGAACCTTCCTGTGCTCTCTCTGAAACTGATGCCTCCAGCAACTTCCTCTCCTAAAGTGGTAATAATGGGCAGTGGTAAAGGAATAGGGCCAAACAGGTACAGCTATGGCACTAGCAAACCTCAGTGAATATTGAAAACTAATATCATGAAATAAATGCAAACAATATCTAATGGAAATAGGCTACTGCTGTTTAATGTCAACATTTTTCAACGTTCAGCTTTCAACTTCACTTACAGGATTTCTCTTGAAAAAAGTGTCAATCTTCTCCTGCCTCTTTCTTTTCTGCATCTTGATACTGCAAACCCCATCTCTGCAATAATAATACTGGTTTAATACACTCAATAATCAGTACTGGTAAAGCAATTCTTCCTGCCTCTATGTATTAATGCTCATGGGTAGCCTAATGGGTTCCATTCAGACCTTTACATTAAGTCTTTTAGTCTGTTATATGTCAACAAGACATTTTCACCTGGCTATGCCCAGTGTTTAGATCTGTTGTGCTATTTATGCAAATTAGCACATACGTAATTATATTATGATCCGTTTATCCGTTTATTATGAATGCTATAACGTTGCTAATGTTACGGAACGTTATACTTCTTACATGGGAAACTACTCGTACATATTAGCTTTCATTTAACGTTGCTAGTGAAGTTAAAAAGGTGCAGTTACCTCCCATCCTGTAGTTACAACTGATAAACACATCATTTTCTAAATCTCTGCTACGCATATAGCTACAGTAACGGCTTATAAAAAGAGATGAACATGCCACCGTACATTAAACTTTACCAACACAAATGGCAAAAGACAACCTAGCTAACTAGCTAAAAGCCTAATGTTAAATGATAGGTTCTGTTAGCTAACGTTAGCTCGGGTTGTATCTAGCTAGCTACCTAATTACGATAGCAATTTGTACCAGCATTAAAGAGTTAAGCTTTACATTGATGTAATACATTAACGGTGATAACAAATGTGCGGCAAACACTAAAGATACTTACATTACCTTACCCTATTCCTTAAAATTACTGGACGCAATCTGTTAAGACCGCTGGCAAAATTATGAATCCCACTATGGCAACGCCATGACCCGCCCTCCGAAGCAGCTCGATTGGTTGGGGTTAGGCATTTCACCTCGAGTGGTTATGGTTAGGATAGCGGATTGGTCAGGGGATAGGACCTGAACAAATGGGGTCACTTTACCTTGGACACCTGGCCAATAGTAGTGATTGAAGGGCGGGTCTTGGCGTTGCCATAGTGGGAACACACCGTTGCCATGAAAAACAGAGCGTTGCTATGGACGCAATCGCTACACACAGCCTACGATGTAGCTACGGCGGCAGTTCGACTGCGGAAAAACTGCAGAAAAAGTGTGGGTGTTCAACCCTCTCACCGGGAAAAGTGTGGGTGTTAAAACACCCACATCCCCCACGGGTGCGACGCGCCTGCACACATGCACAGACACACACACACACCAGAGACAGACACACACACACACACACACACACAGACACACACACTCAAACGCTTGGCACGCACACACCCACACACACACACACACACACACACACTCTCACACACACACACACACACACACACACACACACACGCACACACGCACACAGACAGACAGACACACACACTCAAACGCTTGCCACGCACACACACATGCACACACTCACACACACACACACACAGAGACACACACACTCTCACACACACACACACACACAGGAGCGCCGTATAGGGGGGAAAAGTTAGGACAATTCCAAGGGCCCATGACAGGGGCCCCAAAAAAATAGGTAAAAGCTAATTTAAAATGATTAAACCATCATCATTCAGTATATATTTCAAATATATATAATACAATTAATGATCTCTTTGTTTATACTTGTTTTTGGCAGTAAAAGTTAAATATACCCATTGACCAAAAAGTAAACATCCATATTGACCGACCACTGCATGTATCTGCATGTTGTTGTGGTTTTGGACATTTCAGTTGGAATTGTTTATATTTCTGTTGCTGTTTCCTGCTTTTTGTTGTGTATTCTGATTGTGTATGTTCTGTTAGTTCCTGTGTTCTGTTCCCCCTTGTATTTAGTGTTGTCAAGTTTCTGTATTTAGTTGGGTTCATGTTTTCTGTTAGTCTTTTCCCATTTCCTGTTTTATTTTGAAAGGTTGTCAGTCTCCCCTTGTGATGTCTAGTTTTGCTTCCTGTGTTTTCCCGCCTGTGTGATTGTCTAATGTGCTCCACCTGTTCCCCAGCCCTGGTGTCACCTGTCCTGTTTGCTCGTTACCTAGTTTATTTAGCCCCTGTGTTCCCCTGTGTTCCTGTCAGATCATTTTGCTTTTGTGTCCTACCCTCCCAGTCCCACGTTGGCTTGTTCCTGTGCGTTTGTCCATGGGAGTTTATCCCTGTGATTTTGTAGTCTCTGTGTTCCCTTGGTTTTTGGATATCCTGCTCTTCGATTTTATTTATTTATTTATTTATATATTTTTTTTGTATCACTCTGGACTTTGGTTTTTTGCCCACTTGGATTCCTTGTTTTGCCCCTGCTGCCTCAGGACTCCTTGTGTTTGCCTCCTGTTTTTGGATCCGTTTTTGTTTGGTTTGAACCCCGCCTTTTGTCTTTAATAAATCCTTCTGTTTGAACCTTCTGCTGCCTGCCTGACTGCATTTGGGTCCACCATTCCCTGCCTCTCATCACACATGGAATGGTTTGGTCCTGCCTTAGCGCACTAGTGACGGTGTTTAGCAAGGGGGCAAACCTGCCTCCTTAGAGCGAAGCCGCGATGGCTCAATTTTATGCTACCCAAACCATCACCCCCCCTTTAGCGTCCCATTGACTGCCACTCATTTTGGCGTCACTTTGACAGCCTATAACTTTACATCTGAAGCGTTTAAAGACTTCATTTGTCCATTGTTTATTTCTAAAGAAACACGACAATGTATAAAAGGCTCCGTTACCTTGTACCTCACGTTATGGCTCCATAGCAGACGTTTTTATAAAAATAGGCTAACGATTGTGTCATAACCACACGACTTACTGTCTCATAGTAGAGGAATTACCGTATAGTACAGGAGAAGCTCGCAGGCAGTTTCAACGTACATTAGCTGTTTAGTTTAATTACTAATGTTAACTAGCATTTAAGTTGGCAATAATTAGCCTGTGCCTATGTTATCTCCTTACATATACCTACGCTCTCCATCTCTGATAGATTGGGAATGATTGAGATTTCTCTTGGCACAGCTACCAGAAGACTTACAACGTTCAGACACGTTGCTCACGTCACATCTACGTCATCAAGCTCAGTTTGCAGCTGCGCAGTAACGCTCAGCTATCACCGGGAAAGTGCTTCTAATGGACTTCACTGGTCTCAGTCCAGAGCAACGGGATCTGTCGGTCCATTTATATATGCTGTCTTTGGTGTTTAGTTGCAGTCAGTAGATGCGCCAGAACTACAGTGACCACAATGTTGCCAAATAACGTTAAATAAAAATCTGGTTTTCAAAAAGAGAGAAGAGAGAGAGGAAAGACAAAGGAAAGGGTGTCAAACTGTAACCCAGTTTTTCACCAAGAAAGGTGGTAGCCTGTAGTCTGTGAGTGGTATTAACCTGTTAGCTTCATGTCCATAGTGACATAAGCTAGCTAGCTACAGACTAGTGTTAGCCTACATTTAATCACCATTTAATCAATGCAGGGAAACGTTTAGCAAGATATTCATATTAAATCATTGTCCCTGCCCCTTTTAGCAGACTTAACAGATGAGTCAGCAGCACCCCAGTCTCCCCCTAATGTGCCCCTCCCTGTCCCAGTGAAGAAGGAGAGCAACATTGGGTTCAATGACATGCCAGTTAGCATCACTGCAGGGAGTCTGTGGGTCTCTTGCTCTTTATACCATTACAAAAAAGAAAATTAAATGTGTATTAATGACAGAAATTCAAACACATGAATAACAATTATTTTCTCACATAATGATCATTATGAAATACAATTAAAATAATAATAATTTGTTTAGAGAATTTTCCATTTTGTCAAATTTTACAATAAAAGTACATTGAGACTGTAAAAAATGGCCTTCAGCACATTGTTCATGGTTGCTTATAATCTTGCATCAAATAGTGAACTGCATACTAGACTTGCATGCATGTACAAATCACCAGCAGTACATATTGTGCTAGTACTAGTACTGAACTACAAGAAGGAAAACAGTTGCAAGCCTTTAATTAGAGTTATGTAAAGCTTTTGATGGGACAGTTAGGTCCTAGAGATGTGGTGACAACAGCTGCACAGAGGGGGCCCAATTTGATTTTTTGTCATGGGGCCCAAAATTCCTGGCGGCGCCCCTGCACACACACACAGAGGAAGACATACACAAAACAGAGACAGAGACCGGGACGGATTAACACTCTCAGCTTCTGTTGAAAGTAGAAACTCCAGAGTCTCTGAGTGTTTTTATGTGTTTTATATACCAGGGAGATGTACTCTGATCTTTCACTGAAGTAAAAATACAAAAGCTAAATATACTTACCAGCAGAAGTACAGATCATGCAAAAATACACCTTTCATAGTGTTCTTTATTTATTATCTGCCCTAGACACAGATATGTTGATAATGATAATCCAAAAGGATGTGAAACTGCATTTAATAAATAGTTTTCTTGAGGGAGAAGCCATTAACTGAATGTGATAGTAATCTTTTCTGTAACTTTAACACAAGTTTGGGGCCTTTTCATAGACCTTTTCTTTTGCTTTTTCTGACATTTTTGTTGCTTTTTTGAAGTTCTTTTTGCGTATGCCTTTTTTTTCAAAAAAGTTGTCCCATTTTTTGACTTTTTTGTCACTTTCTTCTATGTTTTTTTGGAAGCTCAAACAAGTCACTTAAGACTCTCCAGCTGATCCAGAACGCTGCAGCTCGTGTTCTGACAAGAACTAAGAAAAGAGATCATATCACTCCCGTATTAGCTTCTCTGCATTGACTCCCTGTAAAATCCAGGATTGAATTTAAAATCCTCCTCCTGACCTACAAAGCTCTAAATGGTTAAGCACCATCATATCTTGAAGAGCTCATAGTACCTTACTGTCCCACTAGAGCACTGCGCTCCCAGAATGCAGAGTTACTTGTGGTTCCTAGAGTCTCTAAAAGTAGAATGGGAGCCAGAGCCTTCAGCTATCAGGCTCCTCTCCTGTGGAACCAGCTCCCAGTCTGGGTCCGGGAGGCAGATACTGTCACCACATTCAAGAGTAAACTTAAGACTCTCCTCTTTGATAAAGCTTATGGTTAGGGAGTGAGGAGTTGCAGTATCTACCTAGCCCAGCCCACCTGCTTCTCTGTCCTAGAAATGCTTGTTACTAACCTAGCTCTGGGAGCTTGCTCCCCGGAGTCTTTCTGTTTCTTTTTCACCCAGGATGAAATCCCAGGATTAGGATGGCACCAAAATCTTGGTTCCAGCTGTTGCCGTGGTTCTGCTGAAATACCCTGCTATGCCGTGCTGCTCCCTGCACTACTACAACCACTATTTCTAGCCACTGTTTATTTAGTATACTGTGATGCACCCCAACGGCCAGCAGACACCACCTACCAAGAGCCTGGGTCTGTCCCAGGTTTCTTCCTAAAAGGGAGTTTTTCCTCGCCACTGTTGCACTAGTGCTTGCTCTTGGGGGATTTGTTGGGTTTTTTGTAAATTATAGAGTGTGGTCTAGACCTACTCTATCTGTAAAGTGTCTTGAGATAACTCCTGTTATGATTTGATACTATAAATAAAATTGAATTGAATTGAATTGAATGTTTTTTCGTCGCTCTTTCAAGTTTTTGTGGCTCTTTGCCGCTTTTTGTAATTTTTGTTCATGTAATTGTCGCTTTTTTGACATTTGTTTTGTTATGTTTTTGCCGCTTTTTCAACCTTTTTGCGCTTTTTTTCAACGTTTTCTGTGCCTTTCTATGACGTTTGTGGCACTTTTTTATCTTTTTGTTGTTTTTAACACAAGACAGTCACCTTTACTTGTAATTTAATGCTGTTCCGTGTATTCAGTTACTCCCCAACACTGCACATGTTTAACTGATCCACTACAGGAGTTTATTTTTGATATTTTGCGTCTGGAAAACTCACTTCTTCCTTCACGAAACTTTCTCGTTATCTGCTGTCTTTACCGCATCACTGCCAAACAAAGAAGACAAAACACACACTCACACACACAAAGACAGGAGGAGGGGGGACTTTTAGCCACGGGGTCAAAGGTCAGGGGCCCTTAAACCAACACTCTGGCCCTCTTAAAGCTCGCAGCAATTACCTCTCCAACAGACACACACTTGGGCGCACTCGATTCACCCGCAGCGGCAATTAAAGGTGCTGGAAACGGCTGAAAGAGAAACGCCACGGACACAATCGAGGTCGCTCACGCGGAGGGGCCCCAGACCCCTCGGCCCTCGCTCCTCACTTTCTCACCCAAAATACACAGAGAGAGAAGACGGAGGAGGAACGAAGAGCGCAAATTAACTCTCTTTTTCCTTCCTCCAAATATGTGCACCTGAGTCTTTCACAAGCCATCGGAAAACACTACACTACAAAAATGTATCAGTAATCTGATTACACCTTTGTTCTGTATATTTTTGGCATTTTGTAGATGGTTTTTGACGCTTTTTCATAAGTTTTAGTTGCTTATTATGATATTATTTGTTGCTTTTTTCTACGTTTTCTAGCAGATTTTTTTCCAGTTTTTTTTTTCACTTTTGTCAACATTTTTGTTGACGTTTGTCTTTCTGTTCGACCTTTTTGGCACAGCAAGGTCAAGGTCGCTCATACAGAGGGGCCCCGGACCCCTCGCTCTCTTTCTCACCCCAAAAACACAGGGAGAGAGAGAAGACAAAGGAGGAATGAAGAGTGCAAATGAACTCTGTCTGTCTTTCTCTCTCTCTCTGTCCGTGCGTCGGTGAGCGAGTCGCTCTCTCTTCAGACGGATAATGAGGCCGCCTTTAACGCCGCACATCAGACACACAATGCCACACATCTGCGCCATGCGACACACTCGTCTCACCTCCGCCACGGAGACCGTCAGTAATTGGCTGCTTTGCGCTGCGATGTCTCAGACTGTTTCTATCAAACATTTGAGACCTTTATTTATTTTTTTATGCACATTTTTCCCACTGACCGTTTTCCAAATCTTCTGTTAGTTTTCAATTGAGTTCCTTCCTTCCAGGCTGCTGTTTAGTTTCACTTCTTTTCTATAAAAAAAAAAAAAAATCAACTTGCGGAGGTTTGCAACTTCCTTCACGTTTTGTGTTATGTGTTAGGCCGACCTTACACCAAACAACTCTTCAAGCCATTTCACTGTTGCAGATTTAGGGCCCTATTTTAACTATCTAAGCGCACGGCGTGAAGCGCCTGGTGCAGGTGTGTTTAGGGCATGTACGAATCCACTTTTGCTAGTTTGACGGTGGAAAAAAGTGTCCGTGCACCGGGCGCCTGGTTCTAAAGGGTTGTCTTCATTAATCAGAGGTGTGTTTTGGGCGTAACATGCAATAAACCAATCAGAGAGTCATCTCCCATTCCCTTTAAAAGCCAGGCACGTGTAAGACCAGCACGCCCAGAATGCACCTGAACACACCTCCCTGTAAGACCAGCACGCCCAGAATGCCCCTGAACACACCTCCCTGTAACACCAGCATGCCCAGAATGCACCTGAACACACCTCCCTGTAAGACCAGCACGCCCAGAATGCACCTGAACACACCTCCCTGTAAGACCAGCACGCCCAGAATGCACCTGAACACACCTCCCTGTAAGACCAGCACGCCCAGAATGCACCTGAACACACCTCCCTGTAAGACCAGCATGCCCAGAATGCATCTGAACACATTAAAAATGTAATTCATGGCTCGATTCAAACAGGTTTAAAATATTGATTAGTCCCTCTGTTCACTATGGAGGGGGGGAGAGACTCCAACTCTCTCTCTCTTTCCTGACAGCTTCCAGAGGGATTATGGGAAACAGAGGCTGGTTTCCTCTAATAACATGCAGTGTGTGTGTGCGTCTGTGTGTGTGTGTGTGTGTGTGTGTGTGTGTGTGTGTGTGTGTGTGTGTGTGTGTGTGTGTGTGTGTGTGTGTGTGTGTGTGTGTGTGTGCGTCTGTGTGTGTGTGTGTGTGTGTGTGTGTGTGTGTGTGTGTGTGTGTGTGTGTGTGTGTGTGTGTGTATAAAACATGTTTATACACAACCTCTTGCCCCATGTGCGACACACATTGATGTATATGCATGCTTTGACACATTCACACTCTCATATATGCACTGACACACACATGGATGCACAAACTTGATGTGTGTGTGTGTGTGTGTGTGTGTGTGTGTGTGTGTGTGTGTGTGTGTGTGTGTGTGTGTGTGTGTGTGTGTGTGTGTGTGTCTGTGTGTGTGTGTGTGTGTGTGTGTGTGTGTCTGTGTGTGTCTGTGTGTGTGTGTGTGTGTGTGTGTGTCTGTGTGTGTGTGTGTGTGTGTGTGTGTGTGTGTGTGTGTGTGTGTGTGTGTGTGTGTGTCTGTGTGTGTGTGTGTGTGTGTGTGTGTTTCAGTATGAAAATGTGGGTAAATATCTGATATCAAACACACACTGACACACTCTGACACACACCCTCGGGGGCAGGGTGAAACAGTGTGTGTCGGCCACGTGAATGTACTCTTGTGACTTCTGTCTGTGTGTGAATTCAGATTTACACTCCGTCCGTCCCCGCTGACACAAACAGACTTTAGTCCGAAGAAGCTACAAGTTTTAGTAGCTTTTAATTTTCCTGTATTTTTGTGAACATGCTGGATTGCGCATCTCCTGTTTGTTGAGTGAAGTTTTGGTGCTAACTCTTTCAGCGTTCAGCAAGGCGAGTGGTCATCACGTCACGGCGGAGGCACCCAGAGATTACCAGATCTGAGGAAAATGTCTCAGGACCGCGATGACGCTTCCTGATTTAATTTGCTCTATTTTCCTGTCTGGTTGGAGACTTCAGGCCTTTCAGTACAGAGTAAGTTACACCAAGTTCTCACTTTATTATAGAGATGCAGCAAATCCCGATTTTTGGGGTTCGGCCGAACACCGACTCCACTGGTTAAGATTCTGCTGAGTCATCCTCCCGTCCTCAGTCCATTAAAACAGTAAACACATTCATGAAGTAACCAGTGTCTGTCCTTCCTTTGCCGTACCTGAAGTTGCTGCATTCTGGCTGCTGTCTGTAGATTCCTTCATGCACAACTCGTATTCTTTCAGATCTTTCATACCAAATGTTGTAACAGCGGCCATGTTGTCAGTGGAGGTTCTACAATGAATTACACCCAGGGCGAGCACCCGCCCCCCCTCAAAAAAAAAGAAAACTTTATATATACTATAGGCTATATAGTTTATATTTATTTAAGTTCAGATAACTTATACTGTCATATTTTGTGCAGAATTGTTTTCTGTCTTTTGGCAGTGTTGGAGGTAGAGGTTGTGCAACTTAAAAAGTGTGTTTCCTGTTGTAATTGCAATAGTACAATACCTGGATTCTCTTAAGTGTGTTTTTCAAATGTTCTAATGAAGGATTTGTGCAATTGAGAAATATAATTTTCTCTTTCACTTATGTTGTTATAATATATATATATATATATATATATATATATATATATATATATATATATATATATATATATATATATACAACCCCAAATCAGAAAAAGTTGGGACAGTATGTATTTCATTGCAGACAATACAACAGCACATAATTTAATGTGTTCCTCATGATTTTTATTATTTTTATTTTTCAAAAAAACAATTCCTATTTTGGTTCTTGCAACACATTTCAAAACAAGTTGGAACAGTAAAGCATTTACCACTTTGTAATGTTGCCATTCCTTTTCACAACACTTAAAAGACGTTTAGGGACTGAAGACACCAAGTGATGAAGTGTTTCAGGTGTAATTTTGTCCCATTCTTGCTGCAAACAAGTCTTAAGGTGGGCAACAGTACGGGGTCTTCATTGTCGCATTTTGCGCTTCAAAATGCGCCACACATTCTCTATTGGAGACAGGTCGGGACTGCAGGCAGGCCAGTCAAGTACCCGTATCCTCTTCCTCCGCAGCCAGGACTTTGTAATGTGTGCAGAATGTGGTTTTGCATTATCTTGTTGAAATATGCATGGACGTCCCTGGAAAAGATGTCTTCTTGAAGGCAGCATATTGTGCTCCAAAATCTCTATGTACTTTTCAGCATTAATGGTGCCATCACAGAAGTGCAAGTTACCTTTGCCAAGGGCACTGACACAACCCCATACCATGACAGACCCTGGCTTTTGGACTTGTTGCTGGTAACAGTCTGGATGATCCTTTTCTTCTTTGGTCCGGAGCACACGGCGTCCATTTCTCCCAAAAAATACCTGAAATACTGATTCATCTGACCACAGTACACGTTTCCACTGTGTGATGGTCCATCCCAGATGCCTCCGAGGCCAGAGAAGTCGACGGCGCTTCTGGACACTGTTAACATAGGGCTTCCTTTTGGCACAGTACAGTTTTAACTGGCATTTGTGGATGTAACTACGTATTGTGGTACTTGACAAAGGTTTGCCAAAGTAGTCCTGAGCCCATGTGGTGATATCGCTTATAGATGAATGATGATTCTTGATGCAGTGCCGCCTGAGGGATCGGAGATCATAGTTGTCCAGCTTAGGCTTGCGCCCTTGTCCTTTACACACTGAAATTCCTCCTCATTCCTTGAATATTTTAATTATGTTATGCACTGTTGAAGGTGAAATAAGCAAATGTCTTCCTATCTTTCTTTGAGGATCATTGTTTTTAAACATTTCAATAATTTTCTCACGTATTTGTTGGCAAACTGGCGATCCTCGGCCCATCTTTGCTCCTAAAGGACTAGACCTTTCTTGGATGCTGCTTTTGTACCAAATCATAATTACAATCACCTGTTGACATCACCTGTTTCAAATCACATCATTATTTAACCAATTTACCTGATTACTAGCCCTTAATTGCTCCTGTCCCAACCTTTTTTGGAATGTGTTGCAGGTCTGAATGACAGGAAAGGATGTATATTTACAAATGAAATTAAGTTGACCAGA
>CM042444.1:29445926-29448426 GCA_023631565.1 Gymnocephalus cernua
TACTTTTAGCGTGTATAGAGTCAGACTCCATGTAAATAATCAGTACTTTTAGCGTGTATAGAGTCAGACTCCATGTAAATAATCAGTACTTTTACCGTGTATAGACTCTGACCACGACCACGTGATGACGCCATGATGGACGGCAACAACACCAGAAGCGCAAGCTAAACAGTGTAGTAGACGAGCGTAAAGTTTCATTAGTTTCAATCAGTTTGAAATAAATAACACTAAATAAACTGTAATAATAATAATAATAATAATAATAATAATAATAATACATTTTATTTGTAATGCGCTTTTCTTGTACCCAAAGCGCTACAGTACAGTACAAAAGTAAATACATTAAAAAACATTAAAAAGAAAACAAACAAGAAATAAGACCAAATATACACATCAAGTGTCACCAATTAAGACACAGACATCTTAAAAAGAAGGGTTTTTATCTGTTTCTTAAAACTTGTTAGTGTTGGGGCATTCCTAACAGTTAAAGGAAGTGCATTCCACAACCGGGGGGCGGACACAGAGAAAGCTCTTTCACCCATCGTTTTCAGTCTGCAAGAAGGCTGTTTAAGCAGAAAAGAGTTGTCAGAACGGAGAGATCGAGATGGCATATAGAGCGTAATTAAATCACATATATATGAAGGTGCAATTCCATGTACAGCTTTATATATTAAGATAAGAATTTTAAAATCAATACGGTCATGGACCGGAAGCCAATGCAGTTTGCTAAGCACCCCAGAGATATGCTGACGAAACGGAGTATGTGTAAGAACACGTGCAGCTGAATTCTGTATACGTTGCAGGCGCTTAATAGATTTTGCTGGTAGCCCAACATAAAGGGCATTACAATAATCAAGCCTAGAGGTCACAAGGGCATGGACAAGCCTTTCTGCATCAGGTAATGAAAGAAAGGACCTGATCCTAGCAATATTCCTTAAATGGAAAAATGCCGATTTAGAAATGCTCTTGATATGTGCTTCAAGTGTCAAGTGAGAATCAAAAATTACACCAAGGTTACGTACTTGTGGTGATGCAGACAGTACATTGTTTTCGATGTCCAAATTAAAAATGTTACCATTACAGGTAGCTGCAGGGGTACCAACTAAAAGAACCTCAGATTTTGTACCATTTAATTTAAGAAAATTTTGGTACATCCATAATTTAATTTCCTGGAGACAGTTAGAAAGGGTTGCTGATACATCTGTGGTATTAGTTTTTGTGCTAATATAAATCTGTGTGTCGTCAGCATAGAAGTGGAACCCCAGACCATGCTTTCTAATAATCTGCCCTAAAGGAAGCATGTAAATATTAAAAAGTATCGGGCCAAGGACAGAGCCTTGAGGAACACCATGACACACCTGTCCAACGTTAGATTTATTATTTTCTAATATAACAAACTGGGTACGATCAGTCAGGTATGATTTAAACCACTCCAGCACTGTACCGGAAATACCAAGCCAAGTCTCGAGTCTCTCAAGCAGTATAGAGTGACACACCGTGTCAAAGGCTGCACTCAAATCTAAGAGCACCAAGATAGTAAGAGCACCAGAGTCAGCAGAGACGAGGAGATCATTCATAACTCATAATACTATCTTCTTCTTCATGGCTTCTTCTATTGAACAACAAGATGTTGTGTCATTATCGGTCGAGGTCGGGCATCTGGTAGGTGCTCACAGAGCGGTATTTGGAGAAGTTGGATACCGACCCTTACCGTCTTCCTCCCTCCGTTTTCACGGACCTCATTACATCGCCGAGTCTGCCCGACTTCAGTCAACACGATCTGTACCACTATGTAGTAAACGGGGTATCCCCAGACACTGGTGCTGATCTCTCAATGCTTTTAAACACATGGAGGATTATGGCGTTTCATAACAGCGAGCCAATTAGCTTCCCTCTGAGCCAACTAGCTAGCTACTGTATAATGTGACTGACACTTCCTCTGATGAGGAGGAAGGAGTACAGTCACGCTGGGTCTAAATTGCTCCCTGTCACCACCCAGTGCCCCCTCTCCCAGAGTCCCACCTGTCCTATCTCCAACTGTTGTTTCTATCCTCTTATCTGCTATCAGAGACTTCCTCCTTTGCTTCACAGTTAGCTTGCACGGAGCTGTAGATCTGCTCATAGTCAAAATAGCCTTAAGCAAGACATAGGTTTGAAGTATGATATTAGTATTATGATTTTTAATAAATAAAGGTTTGTTTCCATAATTGCTGTTGCACAATGTTCAGACATTTCCACATAAATAATTGTAGCCATCAAGTATAGTCATGGAGGCGATGTAACATTGCAGCTTACAGTAGTGGCTAAAACCTACATATAAGATACACACACCACACCGCTCTGTCATGATATCTACAATTTTGATTGGTTGTTAACAATTGCTTTAATTGTCATTAAGGCATACTTAGGTCTCGAAAGAGGGATCCATTAATTATTTTATCATTTTAGTGGTAATGTTCCACAGCGTGTGCTGCGGAAAAAGAGGGTGTAGGATAAAATG
>CM042444.1:29455926-29480926 GCA_023631565.1 Gymnocephalus cernua
CTGTAAACTCTGTGAGGCTGTTGGGAAAACAGAAAGCTTAGACTGACACACACATACACACACACACACACACACATACACACACAGACAGACAGACAGACAGACAGACAGACAGACACACGCACACACACACACACACACACACACACACACAGACAGACAGACAGTCTCACACACACACATACACACACACACACACACACACACACACACACGCACATACACACACACACACTAAATACAGGGGAATTGACTAGAAAGACCAGAATAGGAACGGATCAGTCTGTACTCAGTGTATTTTGATTTCCTGCTAAACGGAGACATTTGCTCTGCTAAATAGTCTCAGGAAGGAACTTGTTCTGGTGGAACATTTGCACCAAAAGAAAACTCCTCATCCAATATTAAATGAACTGTTGACACATTACAGTAACGTGAGCTATTTAAATTAGCTGATACATGGTTAAACCTTTCCATGTCCCCAGAGCCAGCCTCTGCTGCCCGGGTCTGGTCCGTCGAGGCCCCTGACCTTCACTGCCACCCGTGTGGCAGCGCACCCGACCCCAGCGGTTCCTCCCACAGGTGGTGGGCCCATGGGCTGGAGAGATAGGTGCCACGTAGCTTTTTCGGGCTGTGCCCGGCCGGGCTCCGTGGCAAACCCGGCCACCAGACGCTCGCTGACGAGCCCTCCCTCTGGGCCTGGCTCCAGACGGGGGCCCCGGGCTTCCTCCGGGCAGGGTCTCTCTATCCCTTCCTCGTTTTTTCATAGGGTCTTTTGAACCATTCTTCGTCTGGCCCCTCACCTGAGACCACTTTGCCATGGGAGACCCTACCAGGAGCACAAAGCTCCAGACAACACAGCCCTCAGGTTCATAGGGACACCCAAACCTCTCCACCACGATAAGGTGATGGTTCCCGGATAGTCGAACCTCAGGTTGAAGAGGAACAATGCGGATTCCGTCCGGGTCGTGGAACAACGGATCAGCTCTTTACTCTAGCAAGGATCCTGGAGGGAGCCTGGGAGTATGCCCATCCAGTCTACATGTGTTTTGTGGATCTGGAGAAGGCATATGACCGGGTCCCCCGGGAGACTTTGTGGGAGGTGCTGCGGGAGTATGGGGTGAGGGGGTCCCTTCTCAGGGCCATCCAATCTCTGTATGACCAAAGCGAGAGCTGTGTCCGGGTTCTCGGCAGTAAGTCGGACACGTTCCAGGTGAGGGTTGGCCTCCGCCAGGGCTGCGCTTTGTCACCAATCCTGTTCGTAGTATTTATGGACAGGATATCGAGGCGTAGTCGTGGTAGGGAGGGGTTGCAGTTCGGTGGGCTCGGGATCTCATCGCTGCTCTTTGCAGATGATGTGGTCCTGATGGCATCATCGGCCTGTGACCTTCAGCACTCACTGGATCGGTTTGCAGCCGAGTGTGAAGCGGCTGGGATGAGGATCAGCACCTCTAAATCTGAGGCCATGGTTCTCAGCAGGAAACCGATGGAGTGCCTACTCCAGGTAGGGAATGAGTCCTTACCCCAAGTGAAGGAGTTTAAGTACCTTGGGGTCTTGTTCGCGAGTGAGGGGACAATGGAGCGGGAGATTGGTCGGAGAATCGGCGCAGCGTGGGCGGTATTACATTCAGTTTATCGCACCGTTGTGACGAAAAGAGAGCTGAGCCAGAAGGCAAAGCTCTCGATCTACCGGTCAGTTTTCGTTCCTACCCTCACCTATGGTCATGAAGGTTGGGTCATGACCGAAAGAACGAGATCCAGGGTACAAGCGGCCGAAATGGGTTTCCTCAGGAGGGTGGCTGGCGTCTCCCTTAGAGATAGGGTGAGAAGCTCAGTCATCCGTGAGGAGCTCGGAGTAGAGCCGCTGCTCCTTCACGTCGAAAGGAGCCAGTTGAGGTGGTTCGGGCATCTGGTAAGGATGCCCCCTGGGCGCCTCCCTAGGGAGGTGTTCCAGGCACGTCCAGCTGGGAGGAGGCCTCGGGGAAGACCCAGGACTAGGTGGAGGGATTACATCTCCAACCTGGCCTGGGAACGCCTCGGGATCCCCCAGTCAGAGCTGGTTAATGTGGCTCGGGAAAGGGAAGTTTGGGGTCCCCTGCTGGAGCTGCTCCCCCCGCGACCCGACCACGGATAAGCGGACAACGATGGATGGATGGATGGATGGATGGTTAAACCTCATTGCCTCTTACCAGTGTGTCTCCTTGTGTACTTGGTCCACAGCAATCCCACCAATCAGTCCCAAAGCGTGCCAGTTAGAGAGGAAATGACCTCAACATATTGTTAGTAAATCTTTACAATCATTCCCTGAAAGAACCAAGCAGACCTGTCTTGTTGCACAGTCCATATCTTCATCTAAACATTTTTAGCGTGTAGCTCGCTAGCTCCAAGTTTGTTGGATGTTTCCTGAAGCGATCTTTATCCTGGAAATGTGCTTGTGTTGATCCAGAGTGATCATGCAGGAGCTGTACATGAGAACAGGAATGTCTGAGTCAGTTGGACCGGACATGAAACCATCTTTACCCTGCCTGCTCCTGAATACAAAGTCTGTGTAATGTCCGATTGAACCCGCGTGTGAATAGTTAATAAAGTCTGTTTACATCCCACCAATCGTTCCCAAAACGTCCCAGTTAGAGAGGAAATGCCATAAACATATTGTTAGTAAATCTTTACAATCATTCCCTGAAAGAACCAAGCAGACCTGTCTTGTTACACCGTCCACATCTTCTTCAAAACTTGACATTTTTTTTTGCGTGTAGCTAGCTAGTGATAGGATATATTTTCAGTAGGTTCAAGGTAACTAGGTGAACAGGTTCTAGTGTGCATTTAGACTTTAGCACTTCCAGCTATTTTGAGAAATGCCTTGAGCATCAGGTAACTGAGCCAAACAGAAAAACATCTTTCTATAGCAATTCTATTCAGAGAGTGCCCTAAAAGGTATTGTCTGAGGGCTATAGGAGAACAAGTCAGCTCAAGTTATTTAGGTTGAAGGACAAAAGCGTGTATATAAGACCTCTCGCCACAGACAGAATTAGGACATCTTTGGGTGCCCACGCTGTGGACATCTCCAGATGGTCTCATGTCATGACAGATTTGTACTTTGTCAATAAAAGCTCCACTTGAATCCAAGATCACCTGATTCCTTCATCTGTTGCGGTCTCCTGACTCACTTCCGAACCTTCAGCTAGCTCCAAGTTAGTTGTTTCCTGAAGGGAACGGCAAAACAGAGAGCGCGGACGTGCAATTATCCTCGCAACGTACTTCTGTTGATCCGGACCAGCATTAACTTAACATAACAAGTGTAGAGGCTAAGCCCAAGCTATAAGCCCCTGAGGTGCTGTTCCACGGGTAGAGTAACGCCGCTTGCACACTGGCTGCGTGGCGTGAGCGTGTCAGCTGCGTGGCGTGTCTGTTTTTATTTCAGCTCCCATGTTAACAGGTTAGAGCGTGCACACTGTCTCAGACGTGGCTCGAGCCGCGCCGAAAACGTGTGCCTGCTAGAAATAGAACCAACGCCTATTTTTCACGCGACACGCAAGCGTGTTGGAAGAGTTTCCAGACAAAATAGAATAGAAAAGATGTTTGTATGTCATTTTGACACAAAGACATATTAATAAATGACATTTTGATGTTTGAAAGTCTCAAAGTTTTGACATAAATGCGGATACAAATGTAATTAAAAACATTATAATAAATAATAATCGATTTTCAAATATGTCACCTGGCAATACAGAACCAAATATTCTGTAGCCTATTTTGCCGCCAAAACTGCCGACGTTGTCTTTGCTGTAATCAGATCAGAATGTATTTATGTTTATGGAAACATCCATGTGTCCAGACAAGACTAGCAGCAGCAGCTAATTGGCTCTTACAACAAGGATAAAGTTCATTAACCCTTGTGTTGTGTTGTCTTCTCAAAATGTCTGTCTCAGAAATATTTTTTTAATAGTTTATTTTTAACTTTTTAATTTTAATTATCTAAAAATAACATGGATGGATGATTCCATACAACGCGCTTCGCAAGTACAACAAAAGATCGGATCTCTACTTTCATTGAATTTTGGGTGTTTTATTCAATTTTTTAGCATTTGAAAAAAAAAATTAATTGTTTCGGAACAATATCCTCACTGAACGTTGACCCTTCTGTGATTATCCTTCCTTTAATATTAGTCTAAATAATTCATCATTTCTGCTTCTTTAAAGGTCCAATGTGTAGGAATTTCTCCCATCTAGCGCTGAGATCATATATCGCAATCAACTCTGTCATTCCACCACGTACGCATTACAGTTACGGTAGCCTTCACGCAAAGAAGAAGACTCCTGTTCCTGAAATTTGGATTTTTAATACATGCGTGGACAGAGACAGAGTGGCAATCGGGAGAGTCAGGACTTTTTCCGGTGGGCCGGTAGTGTTTCGAGGCCGGGAGGGCCGGTCTAATCGGCTGCTGCCCGCCCACTGGTCAAACTAAACCGTACGGCAGGGCTGCAGCAGCCTCTTATTTCCGAACATTCATAATTCATCTAACCCTGATTTTCAGATTTCACCCAGAAGAACACAAAAGAACAACAAAAACGTTTGACCTCAGGACTAAAACTATGGACCCTATCTTGCACCCGGCGCAGTGCGGCGCAAAGCCCAAGTGTTTGCTAGTTTAGACCGACGCAGTTGTCAATTTCCCGTCCAGCGCCCCTGTCGTTGCAGCTGCACCCATCTGTGTGCCCCACTGGTCTTACAGGGAGGTGTGTTCAGGTGCATTCTGGGCGTATTGCTATCTTGTGGCAGCAGGAAGTGATCGCGCCATTGACCAACAAAAACCTGGTCTAAAGTCAATAACGCATCATTTCATGTGCACACTATGCTTGTTACACACACAGGGACACACAGCACACACATGCAGAAGATTACTAATAAACATATTAGGGTGTAAATCCTCCATCATAACAGCAATGCTCCAAGGTCCAAACGCGCCTGGCTTTTAAAGGGAATGGGAGATGACTCTCTGATTTGTTGATTGCATGTTACGCCCAAAACACACCTCTGATTAATGAAGACACTAAGAACAACCCTTTAGAACCATGCGCCCGGTGCACGGACCCTTTTTTCCACCGTCAAACTAGCAAAAGTGGATTTGGACACGCCCTAAACGCACCTGCACCAGGCGCTTCACGCCGTGACCTTAGATCGTTAAAATAGGGCCCTAAATCTTAAAAATGGCTGCTAAAATAGTGACAGTGAAAGTTAGTTTTTTGTCGACTTTGTGATCCAGCGCCGCTGCTTCAGCATCCGGCTGCTGGTTGTACTGGGCAGCTCCCAGTCTCAGCCCCACCTCAATATAAACAAAGGCGTATGAAAAACAATAATACAATAATATTGATTTGAGGAAAGATGTCAGCTGTGACAGTGATGCTGCTCTGTTTGTTTCAGCCGAACAAAAGCGGAGAGCAGCGGCATCAGTTGGCTCATTAGCATGGAAAACAAAAGCACACACACTGCACTCATTCTCTTTATTAACGCGCTGTTGTCTTGTTGTAATGACACCTAGGCGCTAACAGGAGGACGCTTTCTCACACTTTGACAATGACAGACAGCCGCACACACACAGGATTACACTGATATACAACGCCCATGGCAGGTCTTTACCAGGGGTGTAGTCCAGTGGTTCTCAAGCTTTTTTCCACCGGCAGCTGGACGTATTCATCCTGACAGTTTCTCACATTGAGTGTCTCTTTCTGTAAGAACACAGATGTGAAAAACACATCCACATGTTAAACTGGATTTAATGTGTCGATGACCAACCGCACTGTAATATTCATCTTTTACACATTTAGGTAGATTTATTCTCTGCATGTTAGAGGATTTTCTTTCATTTATTTTTTACAAAATGTAGTTCTTTTTTATTTATTTTCATTTTTCTTGGTCTTAAGCGGAAAGTTTCCAAATTAAAATATTTTTTTAAATCACAAAAGTTAAAAAAGTAGAAACATAATGATTTTTTTATAATTCAAATGAAAAATGCATTGAATTAATCAATAAATGCAATTAAACTTTTAATTGATTTATATATAATATAAGAAAATATCAAATATCAAAGAAAATGTTCTAAAATGCATGTTTTCAATAAACAAACAAAAACAACAATAAACATAAAGTCTTTAGTAAATAAAATAGAAAAGTTCATTTTTTAAATGATTTAATCGCATACTAAAATGTCTAAGTCAAATATTTCATTAATTACATAATTCAACAAAATAATATTAAAATTAATTTAATAAAATATTTTTCATAACAAAACTTTTATAGCCTTGTGTAAAATCATTTAATTCATTCATGGAATTTACATATAAAATTAAATATATAATAATTAAAATTAACTTTTTTTTAATTATTTTAAATTAATCACTTCCTGTGTTATTATTATTTGTCAATGCATCAATTATCTATAAAACCTATTTAGATTTTACATTTTAAATGTTTAATCTGCTGGTTCTCTTTAGCCTCCGTACATTACAGCTCACAGCTAAAATGCAAAAAGCTGCTCCACGTGTTCAATTTGGAAAAGTTTTGCCTCCTTACTTTCATTATTTTGTCTTTTTAGGTAAGATGTTAATGGGTATTTTATGTTACCTAAAAAAATAGCTTTAATTTATTACCAGAAATCAGTTTTCAAGGTGATTTTTTTTATCTCTTTGGGAAACTCTCATCTCTGTTTATGAGATGGGTTTAAAGAGTCCTTCAGTCGTTAATTAAACACAAATCCTCATTTTGATTTACCAGAAATTTTCTTTATTTACCTCTCTCTCTCTCTCTCTCTCTCTCTCTCTCTCTCTCTCTCTCTCTCTCTCTCTTCTCACCCAGATTTAAAGCTGCGGTGATGGCAGTACGACACGTTCCCTCGCCGAGCAATAAAGCGGTCAGCTGTGCAACACGATGCCTCCGGTGTGATACCTGCTCTGACTCAAATACAGACCTGAAGATGAAAACAGGAATAATTGGCCTGGACACACAGACTGCTGTCGATGGTTTGTGTGAGAGGTTGACAGAGTGCTGAATCTCTGATGAGGTAAAAAAAGAAGAAAAAAGGACTCCAACATTTTGTCTGCTTCAGTTTACTGCTGCAGCTTTTTCGACATACTATACTATGACTTTTTCATTACTTTATTCAACATACTATACTATCACTTTTTCATGACTTTTTTCAACATACTATATATACTATGACTTTTTTCGACATACTGTACTATGACTTTTTATCACTTTTTTCGACATACTATACTATGACTTTCTCATGACTTTTTTCGACATACTGTACTATGACTTTTTATGACTTATCACTTTTTTCGACATACTATACTATGACTTTTTTCGACATACTATGACTTTCTCATTACTTTTTTCGACATACTATACTATTGGCGTTTTTCCATTACATGGTACCTGCTCGACTCGCCTCGACTCGACGCACTGTGCGTCCGTTTGCCATTGCAGATTTTAGTACCGCCTCAGCGTGGCTGGTCGTATAGCGGCGCCGCAGTAAACTAACGCGACACACACACAGAACGTGGAAGGTGTGTTGTTGTTTCCACAGCCAGAAGACACATTTAGTTTCAAATGAATCTGGAGGCAGCAAAAAAAAAGGTACTAAAAAAAGTACCTGTTAGCAGGTAACAGGTACCTGTTTATTAATGGAAAACCAAAAAAGGCGAGTAAAGTCGAGGCGAGTTGAACAGGTACCATGTAATGGAAAAATGGCATATGACTTTATCATTTTTTTTCGACATACTATATATACTATGACTTTTTTCAACTTTTTTTTCAGCATGCTATATTATGACTTTTTTATCCTTTTTTTCGACATACTATATTATGACTTTTTTCTGACATACTATACAATAACTTTTTTGACATACTATACTATGACTTTTTTTCGACATACTATACTATGACTTTTTCATTACTTTTTTGACATACTATACTATGACTTTTGTCGACATACTGTAATATGACTCCTTTCGACATTCTGCACTATAACTTTTTTCGACATACTATACTATGACTTATTATGATTTTTTTCCACATACTATACTATGACTTGGCATTATAGGACTCGCACTAAGCTGGTTTAAGACCTATTTATCTGATCGATCTCAATTTGTTAATGTTAACGATAGGGATGGGGCCGATCCGATCCAGTATTGGTATCGGGACCGATACCAGCGAAATTCGGGTATCGGATTTTCCCGATCCAACCTGCGGAGATTTCCGATACCACGAGCCATGTCTGCACTTTAACATTGTCTGCTGAAATGGATCCAAAAGTGATTCCTGCTGGCTGGTCTGCTGGTTGGCTGCAAACTGTGGAGTACATTTCCTGAACGGAGGCGCGGCTCAATGAGACACAGAGTTATGAGACACGCCCCCGCTCAGGAAGTCCATTCCGCAGTTTGCAGCCAGCTAGCAGGATAGTAGCATGAGCAGCATTGTGGCTAGCTCGATGCTATCCTGTGTGTCCGCTGTTTGGAAATACTTAACACTGGAAACACAGCAGAGCAAGACAGCAACATGCAAAAACAAAACAGGACTTTCACAATCGTCTGTCCCGGTGTTGTCGCTAGCGTGTGGCGTTTCATTTCCCCGTTGTTGCGTCCCCCAGAGACCCCGGATCGTCTCCCGACGGCCGCTTTTTCAGAGCAGCCGCTGCGCAGCCGTGAAAACAGAGGTGTGTGTGTGTATGTGTGTAACTAAGTGTGTGTGTAAGATGTTTACAGTTATTGCACTTTTCTTATATTTCAGATATTTGACATTTTAAAACGTTGATTTGTTGATGCTACAAGAGCCAGTGTGCTTGATTTGCGCTGTTCACACACTGTTTTATTGATTGATTGTGTGTGTGTGTGTGTGTGTGTGTGTGTGTGTGTGTGTGTGTGTGTGTGTGTGTGTGTGTGTGTGTGTGTGTGTGTGTGTGTGTGTGTGTGTGTGTGTGTGTGTGAGAGAGAGATTTTTACACTTGCACTTTTCTTATATTTCAAGACTCAAGTATTTGACATTTTGGGAATGTAATAAATATTGACATGACAATCAATTTGAAACCCTTACAGTTGCATATCTGTTTTCAGAATGAGATTTTTCCTGTTTTTCTGACTTCCTTTTCTGACCTTATACTTACCTCAAGTTGCCTTTTGGGACATACATGCATACGTACGTCCATATCATACTTGCCCGTTGAGAGGAGTTTATTTCAGCATCATATAAAATCAACAATAATGATAATAATAATATTAAAGCAAACACAGCTCTGGTATCGGAATAGTATCGGTATCGGCCGATATCCAAATTCAGGTATCGGGATCGGATCGGAAGTGAAAAAATGTGGATCGGTGCATCCCTAGTTAACGATAAATCCTCCAAGTACGCCAAAGTTAACCATGGCGTTCCACAAGGCTCAGTGCTTGGACCAATTCTATTCATCTTGTATATGCTGCCCCTAGGCAATATTATTAGGAAACATTCAATTAACTTTCATTGTTATGCTGATGACACCCAACTATACCTATCAATTAAGCCAGATGAAACCAGTCAGTTAACTACACTCCAAGCATGCATCAAAGATATAAAAGCATGGATGACCTACAATTTTCTGACGTTAAACTCAGACAAAACTGAGGTGATTGTGTTGGGCCCTAAACACCTCCGGACCTCATTAAGATCCCAAAGATATAGTTACTCTGGGTGGTATTGCCCTGGCCTCCAGCACTACTGTCAGAAATCTAGGAGTTATTTTTGATCCGGATATATCCTTTAACTCCCACTTAAAACAAACCTCAAGAACAGCCTTTTTTCACCTTCGTAATATTCGCCAAAATTAGGAACATCCTGTCTCAGAACGATAGAGTCTCTAAAAGTAGAATGGGAGCCAGAGCCTTTAGCTATCAGGCTCCTCTCCTATGGAACCAGCTCCCAGTCTGGGTTCGAGAGGCAGACACATTTAAGAGTAAACTTAAGACTCTCCTCTTCAATAAAGCTTATAGTTAGGGAGTGAGGAGTTGCAGCGTTCACCTAGTCCGGCGGGGGAGGGTGTATAGCTACAGACACGGCACCCCTTCTTTTCTCTGTTTCTCTTCATAGTCCTCAGATTCATCTACCATATAATCAATGATATAATCAAAGTAGAGGAAGGCAGGCCAGTACAGCCCGATCCGGTTGGGGAGAGTTCTAGCCCGACCAGGCACCTCTCTTTAGCCTGTCTCTCTTAGTTATGCTGTTATAGTTTTAGACTGCCGGGGGACTTCCTCTGACACACTGAGCTTCTCTCTCCTCTCTCTTCCCATTTGTGTGCATCCATGTCCCAGAAATGCTTGTTACTAACCTAGCTCTGGGGAGTCTATTCCCCGCAGTCCTTATGTTTTTTCTTGCCCAGCATGTTTCCTTGGATTAGTGGCACCAAGATCATGGATGCAGCTGTCGCCGTGGTCCTGCTCCGAGTCCGCGCCCTGCTACACCCTGCTACACCCTGCTACACTGTGCTACACCCTGCTACTCCCTGTTACTCTTTACGGTGCCCTGCAGTGTCCTGCTGCGTCCTGCTGCACCCTGCTACGTCCAGCTATGCTCTGCTGTGCCATGCTACATCCTGTATTGAGGTGACTGTTATTGCCACTGTTCATAACAACCCCAACCGGCTCCATCAGACACCACCTACCAAGAGCCTGGGTCTGCCGAGGTTTCTTCCTAAAAGGGAGTTTTTCCTCGCCACTGTTGCACTTAATGCTTGATCTTGAGGGAATTACCAGAATTGTTGGGTCTTTGTAAATTATAGAGTGTGGTCTAGGCCTACTCTATCTGTAAAGTGTCTCGAGATAACTCTTGTTATGATTTGATACTATAAATAAACTTGAATTGAATTGAATATGACTTTTTGCCATTTTTCGACATACTATAACTTTTTTATCATTTTTTTCGACATACTACAACTTTTTCATGAATTTTTTCAACATACTATAGGCTACTATGACTTTTTATGACTTTTTTCGACATACTATACTATGACTTTTTTATTTCATGCTATACTAACAAAGAAGGAATGCAACACAGCAACAATTTTTGGGGGGAATATTTTATTTACAGAACATATAACACATGTCACATAACTTTTTTGACATACTATACTATGACTTTTTTCGATATACTATACTATGACTTTTTCATCCTTTTTTTCAACTACTATACTATGACTTTTTATTACTTTTTTTGACATACTATACTATGACTTTTTAATACTTTTTTCGACATATTATACTATGACTTATTATTACTTTTTTGAAGTAGGCTATAGTATGTTGAAAAAAGTCATTAAAAAGTCATGTCTATAAAAGTGGAAAAAAGTCATAGTATAGTGTGTCGAAATAAGTTATGTGACATGTGTTTTGCGTCCTGTAAATAAAATTTTCCCCTTCTAATTTAGTATAGTATGAAATGGAAAAAGTCATAGTATAGTATATTGGGAAAAAAAGGACAAAAAAAATAAAAAGTCATAGTGTAGTATGTCAAAAAAGTTGTATGTTGAAAAAAGTCATGAAAAAGTCATAGTATACTAAAAAAAAGTCATAGTACATGTCTAAAAAATCATTAAAAGTCACAGTATAGTAGGCCTATGTAGAAAGAAATCATAATAAGGTCATAGTATGTTGAAAAAAGTCATAGTATAGTATGTCGAAAAAAGTCAAAAAAGTCATGAAAGTCATAGTGGTGGAGATGGCGCAGTGGATATGACACATGCCTTTGGTGTGGGAGACCCATGAGAAAGTCATAATAAACTATAAAAAAGTCATAGTATGTTGAAAAACATCATAGTATAGTATGTCAAAAAATGTCAAAAAAGTCATAGTATAGTATGTTGAAAAAAGTAAAAAAAGTCATAGTATGTCAAAAAACTCATAGTATAGTATGTCAAAAAACTCATAGTATAGTATGTCGAAAAAAGTGATACAAAAGTCACAGTATAGTATGTCGTAAAAAGTCAGAAAAAAAGTCAGTCTAGTATGTCGAAAAAAGTCACATTGTTACATTTAACACTTTTGCAGTTTTAGTATGATTACAGGACTTTTGCTTCTAATGACGTTCTTCCTCTTGTTTGTTTTCTAACAACAGAACAGACGCTCCTGGAACAAGTTGTTATACAACATTCATAACACATTAATAATTCATTATCAGCACCTTTTACATTGACCTCTCATTGAACTCTCAGGTTAAAGCCTCTGCTGTAACACAAAGTGAACACAAAGTTTGTTCCCGTTTGAAGAAATGTGTGTGTGATGAAAAGTGTGTGTGTGTGTGTGTGTGTGTGTGTGTGTGTGTGTGTGTGTGTGTGTGTGTGTGTGTGTGTGTGTGTGTGTGTGTGTGTGTGTGTGTGTGTGGTGTTTGCAGGCTGCAGTCATCCAACAGGGCTAGTTGAAACTAATCTTGATATGTTGAACAAGCAAACCGGAGCACCAGCAGTCCTCCCCCCCTCCCTCACCCACCCTGATAAATAATAAACGACCTTTGAGTGGCTCCAATTTATGAGCCGGTGAGAGCAGGGGCCCGATAATGGACTAATTAGTTGTATCTCACATTAACGGATATTGGACACTCGGCTCCTCAATGCTAACTTTTATGTCTGGGATCTGCCCCGGGGGCCCCGATTTGGGACACCCAAACTGAAAGAGGGTAGGAGGGTAAATGGAGTAATTTTCTGTTCCGGTGAGAGCGGTGGAGGAGGAAGGGAGGGTGGAGGTATTTGGGGGGGGGGGGGCAGGACCGACAACTACTTACAGGTATTTCTGTGTATCAAAGCTTCCACAATCCCCGACGGAAACAAAACCAGAGTAGAAAATGCACAAACTGACAAAGTGGATTTCAGAGTCTTGGTCGTGCAGCGGTGGTGGAGGAGGAACAAGGCAGGGCGGTGGAAACAGGTGAGGCTTTGTTTGGCCGAGTTTCTGAGGTAGATCCATATCAGGAATCCTCTCCCGCTCTGCCTCGCGCTCTCTCCGAGGCGGATCGGTTTACGGCGTGGAGACTTGCTGTCGCCTCTCCGCCGGCTGACAGACAGGCGGGGAGGGAAGGCCGAGCAGGCACGAGAAGGAGAGGAACAAGAGAGAGAGAGAGAGAGAGAGAGAACATCTCAGTCATGAAAACACAACAAGACACAAGACGGTTCCAAAAACAAATTCAGATGAGATTAGATAAAAGTTTTTATGATCCCTGAGGGGAGAAACTGGGACAGCAGCAGAGAACTGGATCCTGATAATACCTGAGAACAGTGCAAACAGAGAGCGTTGAAGATAATCCAACATGTACAAACAATAATAAACAGTACGGAAATAAAACGAGCGCAACAAAAGACCGGGATAATACTGTGTACACGATGGGAAGAAAAGCCCAGAGATAAAGTGACCCGGGGATTAAAGATGAAGAGGATTTATGAACTGTCATCCAATGCTCTTGACTTCACGTTAACGCTAACATGTGTCCAGACTCGCAAAAGGTAATGACAAGTAACAGAAATCACATTAACCTCACATGAGTTTTGTTCATAATATTCAAAGTATACAGCCAGTACAGCCGAGGCTGATGGGAACGTCATTAGTTCCGCAGGTATTTTATAAGGCCGTAAACTTGACATTCAAATTCTAAATTATAAGTTTGAATGCTGCACAGCTTTTTTTTACAGGTCTCTTCATTCTGTTTAAGCTTGGTATTTCTGCACAGTTGCAGATAAAGATTAGGCTACATTAATATTATTAGTATTGTACTATTTAACCCTCCTGTTGTCCTCGGGTCAAATTTGACCCATTTTCAAAAAGTTTCTATATCAGAAATTTGGGTTTCTTTCAACAAAATTGTCAAAACAAATAACGTGGATAACGCTCTTGACAAATAAAATACATGATCAGTTTTTCATTGAATTTGTGTTTTATTCAATTTTATAGCATTTGAAAAAGAAATTGATAAAAAAAACGTTGAGAAAAGTGACAAAAATGTCAGAAAAGTTTCAAAAGCGTGGGGAAAAAAAGAAAACATCAAAGTGCGGAAAAAAACGGCAAAAACATCGAAAAAAGTGACAAAAACGTCGTAAACGCTTAAAAAATGTCGGGGAAAATAACCCAAAACTTGGAAACAGGTGACAATCGACAACAACATCGGAAATAGTGACAAAAAACTTGGAAAAAAACTGACAAACATTGAAAAAGACGACCAAAACGTTTGTTTATTTTATTTTGACAAGAAGTTCGAGTCAATTGTAAACAAAGATCAAATTTTCCAACCCGGAAAGATTTTTATTCACTGTGTCTGTAAGATCTTAATGGATAAGCAATCAAATAAAATAATATGACATAGAGCGCCGCACATTTCTTCTCCCTCTTCTCTCTCGACAACTAAAGGAGTGTTTGTTCACGAGTTAATCCCTGACATGACGCCTGGTTTCAGCTCCGACACTAAAAGTAATCCAGTCCACCACACAAAGAGAGACGAGGGGGGTGAAGGGGGGGGGGCATATATCTGAACAGTTAGTGAGAGGTAGAGCAGGTTTGGATAATTAGTCACCTCATTTTCAATTAATTAACACAGAACCTGCAGGTCTGTGTGTGTGTGTGTGTGTGTGTGTGTGTGTGTGTGTGTGTGTGTGTGTGTGTGTGTGTGTGTGTGTGTGTGTGTGTGTGTGTGTGCCGAAGTGTTTAACAAATGACATTTCTGTTCAGGCACGTTCCAGCCTCCTCCCTGCTGATACAAAAGAAACTTGAGAATCAATCACACCCTGTTACTACACTCCAATAACCGTCAAGTATTAAGGCTCTTAAAAGTTAATGTATTTTTGAAAGTCTGTCCAGTTAGCTGTAGATCTTTTACTGACGTAACAGTAGAATTACCACTTTGTAAAAAAAATGTCCCGTTTCAGTTCCCTTCGTCTCTCTGAAGATGAGTTTGTTCTCAGACTGTTCGATCGTGTTTAGACGGACAAACGTGACCAAGAAGTAGGCTACTCAGATCTTTCAGTTATGTTACAATACGGAACATTTCCACGTTAAAATGTCTAAACCTGTGTTCTGTATGTTTTTTGAGCTGTGTACTTGCATTATCCCAAATGTTTCCAACAATGTTCAAACAGAACAATCTGTCATTTTATTCGAGCTAACACTCCGTTACATTTGCTCGCCTGTCGATGGCGTCATATCCCCTTGTGCATGTTGTCTGCCCGAAGCTGTCAGAAACTGACTTTTTTTTATCCAGTTTTAAGCCACATTTGTAACCCTATATTTGAACCGAATGAAGGATTGTAACCATCAGACGTCTGGATCTGAAGTTCTCAGAGACAAGAAGAGGAGCAAACGTTAGCGGCAGCTCCAACAGCATCGGAGAAACTCTGATTTGTAACATGACGCAAAACAAGTAGAGACTCTAGATTGAGATACAAAAATGCTTGGGTAAAGTATTTTAAAATTGTATTTAAGTAATCCATTGGTGTCTGTAATGTTTGTATGAAAAAATGTAGAAGTCGACCTATATGGGTTTTTCTCTGGCTGATGCCGATCTTTAGAAATCAGGGTCAGCCGATAAATGCTGCCGATTTATTTTGGCCGATATGTGCTTGTTTTTAAACCTCTATTTGAAAGATAAAATGTAACACTAATAATTACTTTAAGGTATAGCGGAGGATTTTCTTTTTCCGGGTGGATCATCAAGACTATTGGTCCTCCTAGTTGTCAATCATTCTGGGATATGTTTACGTGAGGCCGTCGTACGTGCCGTGACAGGTCAGCGAGCAGACGGCCACGGCCTCCGACCATAGACAGTATATAAAAGCCTCCGACCGCGGCGCTGCCTCCCCGCTCTCGGCGATAGCTTGTTTGTTGGCCTGTAGCATGCTAACGTTAGCTATAGAGATGCTTGTCATAAATAGATTTCCACTTAGCAGTGGCGAGTCTGACATAGTGGAAAAAGTGCAAATCTTCTTTTGGAAAGTAGGCTTGTAGAGCCATGCCGACAGCAACTTGTAAACAGAGCGTGCACGAGGAGAACTAGGCTCGTGCATGCTCTCTCGTGCACACGTTTAATAGGCGTTCCCTCTCGGGAGCATTTTTTTCAAAAAGTGGAGAGGGCGGTTCTTTTCTAAAATTCGGGAAAATCCTCCATTATACCTTTAAGATACACAACATTTCTCAACAAAAACATGTAGGCTATTGAACACTTCACCAATCTGCTCTTATATTAAAAATGTATAATGTAAAAACATATATTGTATAAATAACGTATACAAAATTTATGAAATAAACGAAACAGTTAAGAAGAAAATAAACTTTGTCAAAAATAAACTTTTAAATGAAAAAATAAAGTTTTAGTGCACTTAGCAGCATTTATCAAACTTCTGAGAACACAAATCTGCAAACTTTCATGAATAAAATAAATGAACAATGTTAAAAATAGTATGATCCATACAGAAAGTGATATTATTTATCTCAACACTGTTTCCTCCTAACTCCTGTTGAATAACATTCAAATTCTGAATTCTGAAATTCTTGTTAGATCATTTGTTGAAGTGTTCTATCTGTGTTTTGGGATCCTGCTGTTACTAGCTACATGTCCTGTTGTCCTCATTAAGATCTCATCTGAGCAGATTTCTGTCATTCCAACAACTCTGAGTTGTAATTTAAAACTCGTCCAGCAAATTTAATAAAATTAAGGGTTTTATTCGTGCTCGAGTCCATAAATGCAGTTAATGGAGAACTGAATGCTCTGTTAGCAACGATTAGCTCCGTTAGCAGTTAGCTCCAGTTACGCCACCTTCACATTGGCACTTGAAATCAGCTCCGTAATACGCAATACTCCCCCAGCAGACGTCATACTACAACCGTTGAAAGCATCGGAATAGTAGAAATCGGGAGTAGAAAAATTGGCAGCTAGCTGACGTTAGCTAACGCAACTAGCTAGCTAGTTAACGTTGATTAGCTAACACAAGCAATTGTTTTAACTGCCCTAATAACGTTAGCTAGGAAATCATGAAAATAAAAAAAATACATGACAACATATCGTTATGAACTCATTATTTATTTTATTAAAAGTTAAGAATTCAGATGTGTTTATCATTACCATAGCAACGCTAACTTCCGCTCAAATTGTCGGACAGGAACCGTCCGTTGCTTGTCGCAAGAGTAAGATTTTGTGAACGCATCTGGATGACCAACGGACACGATTTTTTCCGCACCGCACTCGTTCGGACCCGGTTTGGACCCATTCGCATGCGGTCTGTGAATCTCCACAGGAAATGAATGACTTCCGGTCGTTTCGAAGCCGTATCAGAGCTGATTTCAAGTGCCAATGTCAAGGCGCCGTTAGCTCCGTTATAAAGATATGGAGTGGAGGAGTGACAACCAAACTCTGATAAATGATGTTCGGGGAGCTTTCACAGCGGTGTGGCCGCGGCGTTTCTACAGTTTTATTAGTACAGTTAATCCCACGGTAACCACCAGCTGCATGCTACTGCTAACGATAGCATCTGAGCCTGAGTGCAGCATTGTTGACGCTATCATGCATGCAGCGCAAGACTTCACGAGGGGAGGGGCTGGAGGCAGCTGGTCTGGGTCATGAATGTATTAAAAGAACTGGATACAGCGTTCGGCGGGAAGCCCCGTTCATTCCAATGAGAGTGCTCAAAAGTGCATAAAGCAAACACAAAGCTCGGATCT
Organism: Gymnocephalus cernua; assembly: GCA_023631565.1. Lineage (NCBI taxonomy): Eukaryota > Metazoa > Chordata > Actinopteri > Perciformes > Percidae > Gymnocephalus > Gymnocephalus cernua. The sequence continues at coordinate 29,473,642 of CM042444.1, forward strand.
TCTGCATTCTTGGCCCATGACGTCACGATGGACATGCGCACTAGCAACAATTTGTTTGCATTGTCTTAGAAACCGGTAGCAAAATGCTCATTCATGATCTTCTTTCTCGTGTCTCTTACAAGTGGCGAACTCATGAACTCGCCGTTTTCATTGTCTAAAATATTCACTGACGTTAAACATTGTGTTTTCGTTGTTCCCGATCGTTTACATGTTTAGCTAAATAAACGATAGATGTATTTAGCTAGACAACCAAGGAAATTTAATAATTATGTCGTGCTACTAGCTAGCTAGCTACTAACTAGTGCTAGCAGTTAGCCTGCAGTTTAGTGAACAAAGCTCAACCATGGCTTCAGCCTTCATCCACGTTACAAGCTTTACAGCATACAGCCCTTGGATGTATCATAAGAGAACCAAGGCAATGTAATCACTATGTCTGTAACATTATGTAAGCATATAGCTAGCTATGTATAGATCTTAATACAGCCATGCTAGCTACCCCTGATGTTAGCAACTAGCTAGCTAGCCGATAGCCCCACCAGTTAGGGAAACGCTAATGGCATTACATCCACGTAACAGGATTTACAGTATACACACATCCTTCGGATGTATCATAACTTCATAAAATAATACCATGGACGTATTAATATAACACATGGTGAATTAAACCATTAGCAATATTCATTATTACAGTTAGCATGACCTCAGGCGAACAGTCATGTGAGCGGGCGAGCGCAGTCCTGCGGGTCTGCTCGCGTTCATTATGCGCGTTCATCATGCCAAATTTAATAATTCTGGATTCGCTACTAGTGAATGTTATGTAAAAACGTGACGTTTTAAACAAGGACCCTTCAAGTGTTCTGGCTGGTAAGTTGACATACCCCGAAACAAATTATCCGCTGAAATATAGACGTTTCTTTCGCCATGCAAAGTCTATGTGAAAAGTCTTTCTGGGCCATGGGGTGCAGTACCACCCCTATCCGCACATGGTGGCTTTTAGACATGGCGCTCTTCCTGGGGGCTTGGTCTGGGTGCGCTGTAAAAAATGTCTCCTATATGTCATGTTTTTTCTCAAAGTTGCCAGTAACATGTCATAGTTAAGTATAGGACTTATAAGAATGTAATCCTTACCATTTTCTCCAAGGAACTTGGCACTGGATGAGGTCTGCTAACTCTGCAGGTAATTGACTCTAGGGGCAGGTGTGTCGAACACGTGTTCCACAACAACACTAGGCTGCCCACAGATGCCTGCCTATTAATCGGCAAAAAATGCCAAAAATTGGCCGATTAATCGGTCGACCTCTAAAAAAGATGTTTTACCGATTTTAATCAGCGGGTCCATTTGTTTTAGAGAGGAGGAGACCTCTGCGGATAAAAACCTCCTGAACGATGAACACTGAAGGAATCTTAACCGGGAGAAGCTGACTGCAATTATGACTCCAACTCCCATGATCCCGCTGCTTCACCATGTCACCAAACTGCATATTTTTTCATTGTTTTGATTGAGAGATCCGTAGATGCAGAAAAATAAATATTGTGTGTTTAACCCTCCTGTTGTCCTCGGGTCTAATCTGACTCATTTTCAAAAAGTTTCTACATTAGAAATGGAACGTGGATTTTTCCCTACATCGCTCTTCACAAGTAAAATAAATGATCAGTTCACTTCTTTCATTGAATGTGGGTGTTTTATTCAATTTTATAGCATTTGGAGAGAAACAAATCATAAAAGAACGTTGACAAAAGTGTCAAAAATGTTGGAAAAAGATTCAATAAACGTGGGAAGAAAAAACACAAAAACATCAAAAGGCGCAGAAAAAAATCAACAAAGACATCGGGAAAAGTGACAAAAACATTGAAAAAAGTGACAAAAACCTTGGGGTTAAAGCAACAAAAGTGTTGGAAAAGATGACCAAAACAAAGCAAAAAGTTGCATGGTCAACGGGAAGACAATACAAGGGTTAAGTACTTTTTTGCTGCTCTGTACTTTAGAGTAGGATTATAAATTCAGGACTTGTACTTGCAACTGAAGGCAGCTTCATTCAGATCCTGTTTATCTGGTAGATTGATGATTAAGCAGACATGAGGACCGGACCATCATCAATTTCACAGGATTACCCATCATCCCCTGCTGTTTGAGGTCGTATTGGCTGCACCGAGAGATGGCAGACGGTGATTCTCTTCTCCTCTGCTTACAAACATCTGAAACGTCAATAGAAACATAGAAAATCCCAAACATGAATCACTACTTCTCTATTTACGTTATTTATCTCATTCTAGTTACGTTCTTCACAACCACATCCAAAACCAAGAGCGTACGTTTTGTTCAACACATTGAAACTGGGGGTTCTGCTTCCTCCCCCAGAACATTTTGAGCGCCAAACACTTCACTTACTGCATTTTGTTGAATTTGTATGCAACAATTTGTGCCTTTTCTGCTTCAATTTATGGTGCAAATGTCTTTATTTATGTAAAGGAAATTCTTATTCACCTGTATTGTTCAAATGTTTCTGCATATATTTTTAAAAAGTTACACATTTTGGGATGTTTTCATTAGCAATCATGTACATCTCAACATGTACTGTAAATATATTAGACAATGAAACCTTGTTAATGCCAGGAGCTCCAAAGTTTAAATCTATCTTTATTTTTCACGCTCCTGTTGTGTTCTTTAAAAGTAGACACAAATCTTGTTTTCTATATATGTTTTTTTTGTACCTCTTTTGGGGAGTGGGTTGTCTTTTATAAATACTGGGGTTGGTGGGACATATCCCCGTGCATCCCCCACGAAATCTACGCCTATGTCCAAAATAACACAATGAAAAACCCTATTTTTATATGTTAACCCTTGTGTTGTCTTCCCCATCGACCATGCAACTTTTTGTGTTTCTGGGTTTAAAAAACATTTTGGTCGTCTTTTTCGACAGTTTCTGTCAATATTTTTCTGCGCTTTTTTTGACATTTTTTAAGCTTTTCCCATGTTTTTGTCACTTTTCCTGACATTTTTAAAGATTATCCTGACATTTTTGTCACTTTTTTCTAAGTTTTTTGTCACTTTTTTCAGTTTTTGTCACTTTTTTCTGTGCTTTTTTGACATTTGTTTCTACATTTTTCAACATTCTTTTATCAGTTTTTCTTTACATGCTATAAAATTGAATAAACCACCCAAATTCAATGAAAAGTAGTGAACTGATCACTTATTTAACTTGTGAAGAGCATTGTATGGAACAATGGAACATTATTTTGTTTTCAAATTAGGTTGAAACCCACATTTCTGATATAGAAAATGGGTCAGATTTGACCCGAAGACAACAGGACGGTTAATCTGTTAACCTGTAACTTTGTTTATGTGAATTTCTAGTGAATTATTCCAGAAAGTTGTTTGACTGTAAGTCTAACTGTCTCTGTTCCTTCCGCTGAAAACTCACCGCCTGACAGGCTGTCATCTTGTTGGCTTCTTTCTCCGCTGATGTACATACTTGTCAGGACATCTTCCAGCTGCTAAAACCAGCATGTCCTCCAGCGCTGGCACTGGTCCCAGTATGTCAGAGCACACAGAGGCCGGATGAAGAGAGCTGCTCCAGGCAGAGTGACACTGATACTGTGAGCTGCCTCCTCTTTCAGCTCCAGTTAACTAGAGCAGAAACCTGCAAAAACCGATGCTGCTTCTTCACTTTGCACTGTTTGAAATGTAGGCCTATTTTAACTTTAGCAACCTTGACATCCTTTAGCTACTTTAGCTTTGGCTACCTAATATCCTTTATCTTTTGAAGCTTTAGCTACTCGATGTTCTTACGCATCTGGTTCCCTTTATCTACTTTAGCTTTAGCTGTCAAACATCATTTAGCTACTTAGGTTTAGATACCTGATCCTTCCACTTTATATTAGATGCCCTTCGCTATTTTAGCTGTAGCTATTTAATACCCTCTCACTAATTTAGCTTTAGCTACCTCTTGTCTTTTAGAATTACTTTAGCTCTAGTAGGCCTTTAGCTAAGTTATTAGTTAACTGATTTTTCAGGGTAACTTATAGGTGTACTATGAGTTCCTGCATGGATTCAGTGCGATTTCATTTTTGTCTCAAATTGTAGGCATCTCTCCTTTTTAGGCTAGGCTAGCTGCCTGCCCCCTGAACACACTGTGAAAAAGCCCCGTCTCGGGAGACAACACAGGGGTCGTAAATGTCAAACAAACACTAGGGGCACAGGCTGTGCACCAAAATACACAAGATACTTTAGCTACCTGATGCAATTTAGCTACATTATATTTAGCTAGCTGATGTCTTCAAACAACTTCAGCTTTAAGCTCACAGTACCTAACACTCTTAGCTTTAGCTCTTAGCCTACGGCAGCTTACGCTTCCTGATTAGGGTGACCAGACATCCCGGTTTGACCCGGACAGTCCCAATTTTGAAAATTTCCCCGTTTACACCAACCACTATGAAATTGTCCTGGTTGTCAGCGATTACATAGCCTACGTGGTCTTATTATAGCCCGATCATTAACTAAACGCATGTAAAAAGACTAATAAAGCGTCCAGCGTATGATTTTAACAATGTGTGTGTGTGTGTGTGTGTGTGTGTGTGTGTGTGTGTGTGTGTGTGTGTGTGTGTGTGTGTGTGTGTGTGTGTGTGTGTGTGTGTGTGTGTCAGTCAATCGTAGTGGTCTGCGTCTGCATAATCTGTGCAGCCAGCTTTACAATGTATAATAATTGTAAAAAATTGTTGCAATGCCTCTTCTTATCTGCCTCGTTTTAAGTGCGGTGAAGTTGGCTGGACGTTTGATATTCAGTTGATATTGGATTTTAACTTCCCCATTGTTCGAGATCGACAACACATTCAGGTCAATGACGTGATCAGGGTCAAAGAAAGTTGACTATAGAGAACTACAATTACTATCGCTAGAGATTTGTATCTGACATAAAGCTTCATAGCACTCCATCATCTGTTCTGTCGCTGGGTTCTGTGTAAGGGACCATTTTCGTAGATGGCAATGACAGTAGGGATGCAAAACGTTGGCTATTTCTTGAAAAAAATATTCACTAATACTTTATTTTCCTAATACTTCCAATACTTCCCAATACGTACAGTTCAGTTATTATTTCTGGAAAATATGAAATAGAAATCTCATTCTCTCATTCTGATTGCTGTAGTAGGCTACTTCCCAATCACTCACTGCTACTTTATACAGGTCACGGTTTCCTGAAAAGACAATTTATATGGAAGCAAGACTCAATTTTCTTTGAAAAATATTCACCAAAGTTCAATAAAAGGGCCTTTTCTCATTCTGATTGCTGTAGTACTTGCCAATCACTCACTGATACTTACTACAGGTCCCGGTTTCCTGAAAAGACAATTTATATGGAAGCTGGACTCAATTTTCTCTGAAAAATATGACCTGAGCTGGCACATGTTCACGTTAAAAAGCATGTGCGTGCACGAGCACTACGGTCATGCGCAAAGTGTCCCGGTTTATGCCCTTTAACCACTTTAGAATCTGCTATCTATTTTAGCTTTAGCAATTTAAGTGCGTAAAAACCTTTAGTTACTTTAGCTTCAGCTACAATTGATCGTTCTTTGGCTACTTTAGCTTAACCTATGTTCTTGAACTACTTCAACTTTATATGTCATTCTTTAGCTTAGCAAGGCAAGGCAAGGCAGCTTTATTTGTATAGCACTTTTCAGCAACAGGGCAATTCAAAGTGCTTTACATGAAGACAATTAAAATACAAGAATAAAAGTTACAGTGCAGTATAAGAAATTAAACATTAAAGAGCAGTTAAAAACAGTCAGGGCCTTTGGGAAGTAGAGATGTGTTTACAATCTGTAAAAGATCAGAAGACATACAATTTGAAACATTTTTGAAAAGGCCTGTTGGTAGAATATCAAGGCAACAGGAGGAGGTTTTCAGATGTTGTATAATGTCCTCCAGGTTTTTATGGTTGATCATATGAAATTGTGTGATATTGGAATTTGTTTTGCCTGGACAGTGTGGCAACACATATCCCTTACTTGATATGGAGGCACTGACAGTTAGTCTAATTTTCTGAGGGACCAGGGACGTCGGCAAGTTTGTATTACATGCTCCATGCCCTTGACCGGCAGCTGATTGGACGAACGCGTCACATGGGTCTGGCTGCTCTCGAATTTCAAAACCAACCATAATTGCGGCTCGTTCGGAATACCATCTCGTATTTTACGAAAATAGTTCACCGAAACGTGTTTATGAAAACATTTTAAGCAAGAAATAGGCCATACAGATGCTGAATCTGTCTGTTTTTTTGATCGACAAAAGCGACCGCTACTCATTTGCATACAGGAAACCCTGTATTTTTGGCGGGCTTGAAAATCGCGTTCACGTGTGTTGCATTCATTGCATTCGTTGCGTCGTCACGCTCATCCTGCTCGTCATTTCCGGTGTTTTAACATAAGTGTTCCTTTTGGGACAATACTAACCATCGAAAGTAGTCACTACGGCAGGAAGTGGTCAGTGCACATTAGCAGTAGTGATGACGAACTAACCGAAGAGCCGGTAATTAACCCGATTCGTGTCACTGAGCCGGGAGAATTGAGTGCCATACGTCAATGAACCGACTCACTACTCATTAGCGCCACCACTGGAGTGGTGGTAGAATCAATCAGGAAAGCCAGAAGCACAATTCATTCATGGATTCAATGGACCGAAAATATAAACACACACTGATCATTAAACAAAAGAAAACAATTACAGAAATCTACATGCGTCCCGCTGGTGCAGTCCAGAGGTTGTTCTCGGTACATGTCCTAAATATTCAGGGGCAAAACAGACATGTTTTGGGACATTTTAAACACCTCAGATCTGCATTTACAGATTGTCCTTTTACTTGCAGATGCATCGATTCTTCAGTCCTGCTTGGTTTCCGATAAGATGCGCCTTCCAATGGTTTTATTTAATGGACAAAGAGAGAGAGAGAGAGAGAAAGAGAGAGATCCCATTGGTCCCATCATCTGTGTTAAGTGCAGGTCGAGCGCGGTTCATCTGCAGCTGATCATCTTACAGAGAGAAAGAGGGAACCACAAATCTGCCCACTTGGTAAGAAAGAAAGCCCTTTGAATTCAGCACAACATGCTTTTATAAATTAGCCTGTTAGCATCATTATCATCATTATTATGACACTGTGGCTGTCATGAGTCAACTGAGGGAAAATAAGAATGACCCAGAAAAAGACTGCAGTTCTGAATGTGTTTACTAGATAAAAACACAGCTTTTAGATTCTATGTTCACACCAAAGTCTAGTCATGTTTTGCTAATTTT
>CM042444.1:29485926-29555926 GCA_023631565.1 Gymnocephalus cernua
TTGATTATATTTGTTTATGGAAAAGGTTTTGCAGATTGTGTTCTCATTGTCACAATAACTTTGGTTTGAGAAGTGTGTGTGTGTGTGTGTGACACACACACAACAGGGGGTCTGGGGCTCCTCCGCCAAAATGTTTTCTATTTTAATCCCACTGCCTGCATTTCCTGCATAAATTTAGGGACTGTGATGATACAAAATCCAGGAAATAATTCAGTTGATGGTAATGATAAATTCTGCCAGAAAGAATAATACTAAACTATGTTTGACCCGTGTGTTGTCTTCCTGTCAACCATGAAAAAACACTTTTGTTGTCCCTATCTCAATGTATCAGTCACTTTTTTCAAAGTTTTGTATTTTACATTTTTGTGGGTTTTTTTCTATTGTTTTGGTCACTTTCTTCAACATTTTAATCGTTTTTATGACATTTCTTTCCACTTTTTCCAACAACGCGTTTTTTGCGGTTTTGACCATTTCTTTTCATCGTTTTTTTTTGTGTGTTGTTTTTTGAACGCTTTGTTGTGTTTTTTGTTGGTGTTTTTTTTAATTTTCAGCTTTATCAACGTCCCATATTTTCTGATATAAACAAATTTCCTCATGGGACAACATTTCTTTTGAGGGATAAGAAAAAGATAAAAAATAATAATAATAATAATAATAATAATAATAATATCAAACAAATTTAAAATTAGGTGGGGGGGGGGGGGCATGTCCCCCCTGTCCCCAGTGGAAATTTCACCCTAGCATTGTCAGTACTTCTTGATTTGAAACAGAGCTCAAATGGCAAAATATATGGAACTATATGATCATAACGCTGTAGATATTTACCAATCTGACTAGAGAAATTTGTAAATGATCTCATAAAATACAAATGAACATGTGAATTTTTGAAAATCCACTTGTGGAACGTCCCAAAACAATGTGTTTTACACACACACACCCACACACACACATACACACACCCACACATACACACCCACACATGTCCCAAAACAATGTGTAGGCATATCGCCTATGGAAAAACATATTTTGTTTGTTTGTTTCTTTCTTTCTCTTTTGTTCTTGCTGATATTCGGGGTTATTGTATGGATTGGGTCCTTTTTCGGTTGTTAATTGTGCAAGTCACATTGTGTGAAATGAACCGGTGTAAACAATGCTTTTTATCAATCGCATATTCACACACAACATTAATTCGTTCATGTGAAGGCTGTTTTAAAGGATAAAATATATTTATATTTACATGATTGAAAGAAAATAATATCCTACATTTTACATACATTAATCTATTTTTTAATAAATATGCAAAAAAGTGAAAATAATGTTTTCATTCGTGAAATTTAAATGACACAAACCAGCGCCTGAATGTGGATTCAACAAATGTAAAAAATGTAATGTCAACAACACAGATATAAACACACACACACACACGTAGACATACATGTTTTCGTCTTTGTGGCTCTCTGCTTTTTTGCAGATAATCCAGAAGGTTTGTAAATGATTTATTGCTCTAAAGAAGCTGAGGAATCTTCTCAACTCTTCTAAAAAAACAAACTCATTTGGAGGCACATTTTACTGGGCAGTGACGATGTGCTGTTTTGCAAGGAAAATATATTTTAAAGCATTAAATAAATCCATAATATGAAAAATACAACCCTACCACAAATAGAGTATTTTGGAGACACACTGTGTTTAATTATTTAAAATATTTGTGTTTCTATTTAAATAGACTCAAAATGACCCAAACGTACACATACTGACTGTAAACAACCTACAAAGAGACACAAAACGACAAGAATATGTAAAACTAAACATTAAATCAACCGTAAAAAATTATCTTGACTAAAACAATCTAATAGTTACATTATTAATAAAATATAAAATAATTTAAATAAGTCTTTATTCACGTTTAGGTTTCTTTAGTTTTTAAATGAGTCATGGGTCAAGCTTTTATTTTGAAAAACAGTATTATATATTTATAGTTTTAAAAAGAAAGATAATGACAAAATATGCAGAGAAATAAATTATTCCTCCAAATTAGTGGCTGTGATAACGTGTGTGTCTGTGTGTGTGTGTGCGTGCGTGCGTGTGTGTATATATATGTCTGTGTGTTATGCGTGTGTGTGTGTGTGTGTGTGTGTGTGTGTGTGTGTATATATATATATATATATATACGTGTTCGGCCATATTGGTCACAGGATAGCCTACACACTGAGTCCTGCTTAGCTAAAAATACACACAAGGCCTGGAGTGTTTAACTCCAGTCGGTAAACACATAACACCCACACACACACACACACACACACACACACACACACACACAGCCGGCAGAGGCTGCTGGTGTGTGCTGACAGATTTATATTTTGCTGTTGGTTTCTGTGTCACTATGATCGGCTGCTTTATTGTTGATCCTCTGTCTGATTTTTTATGCTAATCTGGGGTTGATTCTGCGGTCGGATTATTTTAGTGTCAGCGCCTGTTTCAAAACAGACAAAACTTAGGTTTCAGTTTCTTTCATTATAAAAACATAAACTGTCTCAACTAAAAGGCTTCATGAAAGACAGATCGGCCCACTGATATTTTATCCTATTTTATAGGCTACTCATACATGTCTTAAAATTTGGTCAGTTTGCTGCCAAAATGTAGTAAACATTCAGTGTTTTTATCTTAAATTATCTTCTGTCAGGGTGAAAAAAGTGCAGACGCCAGGAAGCAAAAGTTTAGTTAGGATGCAAGTAGTGGCTAAAACAGTTTGTATCTGTTTTAAATCAGTTAAATAGTCAAGTAGTAGAGTAACAGCTAACATGTCATGTTGGCTGCTAAACTGTTTGATGCTAGCTAAGTTAGCAGCTAAAACAGTTTGGTTAAGTATTAGCTTAAGTTAGCAGCTAAAACAGTTTGGTTAAGTGTTAGCTGAAGTTAGCAGCTAAAGAGTTTGGTTAAGTGTTAGCTTAAGTTAGCAGCTAAAGAGTTTGGTTAAGTGTTAGCTGAAGTTAACACTAGCGCTAGCATGCTAACGGTTGTGTTTAGCAAGTCATTTCGGCTAGTGACGTAACAAGCCCTGCACATTTTGAACAGCTCACCCAGAGACTGAAGGCAGGACACATTCAGAAACCGTATCTCACTCAAAACAGCATGGATAGATTCCAAGTTTGTATGCATGTGGATGCACCAGAGACACAAAATAACACCCCAAATCCGAGGAAAAGTGATTTTTTTCATAATATGGGCACTTTAAATGGAGACACTACAGGCGAACAAAATATTTTCACTTACAGATATCAGCATTTTTGGTTGCAATTTGTGGAAGATTTTCCCCTTTTTTTTACAAAGTGCTTCTATTATGTTTGTTTATAATATAAACCTCTATCTATAAGAGATGCCGGTGCTGTGTGTGGAGATGTAACTGCCTTTAATAAGATATCAGTGTGCTGTGAAGATATGAAATGGTGCGGTGAGCAGATAAAAAAGGAAGTGCTTGCCGCTGATCTGTCCATCGTTGACACTCCATTCACGGAGAGCAGCGGAGCGTGCGGAGATCAGCGGGCTTTTCAAAAAAAACAAAGATCACACCGGGTTTAAGAAAATATTAGTATGTCTTGTAATTGGCAAGACTGAAGCAGGGCGAGGGGGGGGGGGGCTGAAGACAAGGAAGGAAGGAAAGGAGGAAGGAGGAAGGACGGGGGGCAAATTGAACCGACACCACTTTGCACTTTGACAATCGGATTTGGTGAGTTTGTTTAACCCGACAGGCCCTCACCGAGCCGCCTGCTTTTACACACTCATTAAAACGATTATTCACGACCCGTTGAGTGTTTTCTTGCTCGCTCACATGAACCCCCCCCCCACACACACACACACACACACACACACCCACACACACACACACACAACCACCAGCTACCCCTCCCAAAACACACTCTTACTTTTCACGGTAAAGTCCCATTTTCAAGTTGTTAGTTCAATGGGCCTGTTCTGAGTACCAGCACTTCTGATTTTTGTCTGCATGAGTACCCTTCTGTTGTTATCAACAGTATTATTAATTGGCTGATGTTTTTACAGAAATTGGCTACATGCAAAAATAAAATACTAAATCCGTAAAATAACACAAAAAAGTTCAAAATAAGGTTTTGTGTGTAGCTACAGTTAAAATACAGAACATAGGCCTGTTATATAAAATTCTCTCATACAAAGTTGCTCAGTTAGTACACTTCAAAAAACGTTGAAAAAAAGCCCCAAATGTCACCAAAAATTACAAAAACTTCATTAAAAGCGACAAATATTGAGAAAAAAAAAGCAATGTGGATTTTTTTAAATCTCCCAAACCCCTCCATGGCCGACAAAAGTTGTCGGAGCACAAATTCAGCAATTTGAAATGTAAAAAACTAAATTACAATTGTGAATTACGTTCTACGGACAATTTCTGTTACAATATACAGACAAACAACTGTTAAAACACGGATATTTCCTAGAGTGTGGCATGATTGATTTGAGAAAAAAACAAGCAACTATGTTAAAATTGGACATTCAACAGCAACGCTTAGGCAGAATGTGGCCTAATTGGTTCAGCTGTGTTGTGCACAGCAAGGTCAGACTAAAATAACTATTATTTTGTTTAATTAGTTTTGTTTTTTATTTAAAACAAACGGATTGTCATATCCAACTTTAAAGGAACACGGTGACTTATTGGGACTTTGTCTTATTCCCCATATCCCCCAGAGTTAGATAAGTCCATACGTACCCTTCTCATCTCTGTGCGTGTCCTAACTCTGTCTGACGCACCCACTGCTAGCCTAGCTTAGCACAGATCCTGGAGGTAACTGGCTCCATCTAGCCTAGCTTAGCACAGATCCTGGAGGTAACCGGCTCCATCTAGCCTAGCTTAGCACAGATCCTGGAGGTAACCGGCTCCATCTAACCTAGCTTAGCACAGATCCTGGAGGTAACCGGCTCCATCTAGCCTAGCTTAGCCCAGATCCTGGAGGTAACCGGCTCCATCTAGCCTAGCTTAGCCCAGATCCTGGAGGTAACCGGCTCCATCTAGCCTAGCTTAGCACAGATCCTGGAGGTAACCGGCTCCATCTAGCCTAGCTTAGCACAGATCCTGGAGGTAATCGGCTCCATTTAGCCTAGCTTAGCACAGATCCTGGAGATAACCGGCTCCATCTAGCCTAGCTTAGCACAGATCCTGGAGGTAACAGGCTCCATCTAGCCTAGCTTAGCACAGATCCTGGAGATAACCGGCTCCATCTAGCCTAGCTTAGCACAGATCCTGGAGGTAACCGGCTCCATTTAGCCAACTTAGCACAGATCCTGGAGGTAACCAGCTCCATCTAGCCTAGCTTAGCGCAGATCCTGGAGGTAACCGGCTCCATCTAGCCTAGCTTAGCGCAGATCCTGGAGGTAACCGGCTCCATCTAGCCTAGCTTAGCACAGATCCTGGAGGTAACCGGCTCCATCTAGCTTAGCTTAGCCCAGATCCTGGAGGTAACCGGCTCCATCTAGCCTAGCTTAGCACAGATCCTGGAGGTAACCAGCTCCATCTAGCCTACTGCTCCCAATAAGTGACAAAATAACGCCAACATGTTCCTATTTACATGTTGTGATTTGTATAGTCACAGCGTGTACAAATAACAAGGTCACATGAGACACAGCCATCTTCTAACCGTATACAAACTGGGAACTAGATTCTCAGAAGGCGAAGCACTGCTACTTCTGCTACTTGGGCGGAGTGATTAGCGTAACACCTGAAACGCACCGTTGTTACTCTCTGCTCCTCACCACGTGGCTTCTCAGGCATACGCCAGTCCGCCTATGCCCGTAGACCTTAGAGGGTTACGATGATTTGACTGTGAGATTCAGGCTCTTCTGGGTCAACCCATACAAGATTTATGTATGAATATAGGCCTTTGGTTCCAGTTAAGGCCTTTTTATAGTTCTACAAAGGCTCCACGCAGAGGTTTCACCGTAGCCTACATAAGCGGCCTGATGTTTATACTTGTGCGCTGGTGTGTGCGTCGAGCCGCCATGTGTGTGTGTGTGGGGAGTGGGTGACAGAGCGAGGGATCAGTGAGAGAGTGACGGCGATTAGCTCCGGAGCGAGTAGCGACTCTAGAGTCACCGTGAGAGAAACAAAGTGTCTCCTCTGTTCTTTCTGACCACGGTGGGAAATCTGGAGCAGGAAATGTTAACCTCTCCTTGATTTCATGTTGTTTATAGTGAAGGAGAACCAGGAAATGAATCGGGGGGGGAAATGCCGAGCGAAGTGCGTCGCTGCAACGTGTAGTTACATTTTCCAAGAGGTGCACGTCAGGCTCCGGCGTAGGGTCGGGCGTAGACGCAGAGGGGTCTGCAGGGGTACGCCGTCGATTTAACGTAGAACTATAAAAAGGCCTTTACACACACAACGCAGAATGTGACGTAGCTCCGTTTGTGAGCAAATCGGGTTTTTTTTTAAACTCGCCGTTTACTTTTATTCTGAGACATGAATGCCAGCCTCCTGGGTGAAAGTCCTGTGTTTGTTTGAGATGTAGTGGAGTATAGTAGTAAAGTTCCTTAAATTTGCCCTTAAGTACAGTATACTTGGCTAAATGTAGTTTCATTCCACCTCTGTCTTTTCCTACATTTACTTTTCTACAAATATATGCACATATTTACGGCCACAGCCGTCCACACAGACACAAGTCTAAAGGTTCAGTGCCTTGCTCAAGGACACTCCTCAGGGCTCCAGACACAAACAAAGAAAGTGTATATAAACATGAACTATTTAAATCAACATTAAACCTTGAACACAAACAATGTTAACTGACCAAGCTGTCTGTCTCTGTCTGTCTGCGTGCGTGCGTGCGTGCGTGCGTGCGTGCGTGCGTGCGTGCGTGCGTGCGTGCGTGCGTGCGTGCGTGCGTGCGTGCGTGCGTGCGTGCGTGCGTCTGTGTGTCTGTGTGTCTGTGTGTCAACCCTCATCTGGACCAATCAAATCCAGATTAGCTGTTTAAAGCAGAAAAGAAAAACGGAGCGGCCGACATTCCCGATCTTAATCGTGGTTGATCGACAGCCGGTCTGACGAGGCTGAAGAAAATAATGGAGACTTTACACACACACAGTCTCACTATACACTAATCCTAATTATTTTTCGGCATTTATATCCTGCTTTGGCCTCAAAATCAGCTTTTTCCACTCTGAGGTCATATAGCAGCAGCAGGTTTAACTGACCACTAACTCCAGTTAAACACCAGTGAAACCAGTTTAAATCAGAGCGCTGAATGTGTCTGTGGGACACAATCTGTTCTCATGACCCAGCACCTGGGACTCAGTGAGACTTTTTTCGATCTCTGAGGGGAAAACGGAGCAGTTTAAAGCTGCAAATATCTACAGAAGTCAGATTTAAGAATGGCTGCTTGTTGCCGTTTCCTCACACCGTTGTGATCTCACTGGAAAGTTGTACAACTTTAAATCAGAATAAAGTTATTTTACTGCCAGTATTTTTCCCATAATAGAAGTAAAACATTTAGCGAAACATTGACTAAAACATTAGCCGTGTTTCCATTCAGCTCTCGAGTGAATGTTAAAGGAGCACGCCAACTGATTGAGACTTTGTCTTATTCCCCGTATCCCCCAGAGTTAGATAAGTCCATACATACCCTTCTCATCTCCGTGCGTGTCCTAACTCTGTCTGACGCACCCACCGCTAGCCTAGCTTAGCACAGATCCTCCATCTAGCCTAGCTTAGCCCAGATCCTGGAGGTAACCGGCTCCATCTAGCCTAGCTTAGCACAGATCCTGGAGGTAACCGGCTCCATTTAGCCTAGCTTAACCCAGATCCTGGAGGTAACCGGCTCCATCTAGCCTAGCTTAGCACCGATCCTGGAGGTAACCGGCTCCATTTAGCCTAGCTTAACCCAGATCCTGGAGGTAACCGGCTCCATCTAGCCTAGCTTAGCACAGATCCTGGAGGTAACCGGCTCCATCTAGCCTAGCTTAGCACAAATCCTGGAGGTAACTGGCTCCATCTAGCCTAGCTTAGCACAGATCCTGGAGGTAACCAGCTCCATCTAGCCTAGCATAGCACAGATCCTGGAGGTAACCAGCTCCATCTAGCCTAGCTTAGCACAAATCCTGGAGGTAACCAGCTCCATCTAGCCTAGCTTAGCACAGATCCTGGAGGTAACCAGCTCCATCTAGCCTAGCATAGCACAGATCCTGGAGGTAACTGGCTCCATCTAGCCTAGCTTAGCACAAATCCTGGAGGTAACCAGCTCCATCTAGCCTAGCATAGCACAGATCCTGGAGGTAACCAGCTCCATCTAGCCTACTGCTCCTAATAAGTGACAAAATAACACCAACATGTTCCTATTTACATGTTGTGATTTGTATAGTCACAGCGTGTACAAATAACAAGGTCACATGAGACACAGCCATCTTCTAACCGTATACATACTGGGAACTAGATTCTCAGAAGGCGAAGCACTGCTACTTGGGCGGAGTGATTTGCTCACAGCACCGGAGAAGCCCCGTGGTCAGGGCTGGACTGGCCATCGGCCCACCGGGCAAATGCCCGGTGGCAAATGCCCGGTGGGCACTTTTGGGCCGAATCGCCGATATAATTTATAGGCCTTTGTTTTTATTTTTTTATTTTTTTTGGGCCGCGCCGGCCCATAGATAACTGATAGCGGCCCATTGGTTAATATTCTTTATTGGCACTGACCTAACCCAATCAAATCCAGGAACACCCTTCCCCACTCCCGGCCCTGAGACACGAGCTGTAGACGTTATAATATGCTGGAAGTTTAGCATCCACGTTAAAATGGACAAACGACCACAGAACCCCATACGCAAGCGATGTGTACAGAAATTACGGGAGAAAAAGATTAAGTATCTACAGGCGAATGCCTCAAAATGTGCCAAAATGTCTGACATGTTTGGGGCTGTAGTAGCTGCTTCAACATCAGCATTAGGCTACCTGAAGTAGAGAAAGGAGGAGAGGTGGCTGGCAGAGAGAAGCAGAAACAACATCATGATGACAGGGAAGAGGCCGAGGAGGAGGAGAGCGACCATGACAGGGCCACGGGAGAGAGGGAGGAACAGATGGAAGAGAGAGTAGTTGACGACGGTAAGAAGTACGCAAATTAACAGGGACTCTCAGGAAGGGAGGGAGGTTGTGTGTGTGTGTGTGTGTGTGTGTGTGTGTGTGTGTGTGTGTGTGTGTGTGTGTGTGTGTGTGTGTGTGTGTGTGTGTGTGTGTGTGTGTGTGTGTGTGTGCCTCACGTCATAACAACAACAAGCAGTTTGGCAGTAACATTAAAGTTAGTGGCTGTCAGGTAACCTAACTGTTTAAGGGTTGGCCTGTTGGGTAGCTGAAGTCTGTGATCTATACAGCCTGTTCTACTAGGCTCATGTATACTATGTATACAGCCTGTTCTACTAGGCTCATGTACACTATGTATACAGCCTGTTCTACTAGGCTCATGTACACTATGTATACAGCCTGTTCTACTAGGCTCATGTATACTATGTATACAGCCTGTTCTACTAGGCTCATGTACACTATGTATACAGCCTGTTCTACTAGGCTCATGTACACTATGTATACAGCCTGTTCTACTAGGCTCATGTACACTATGTATACAGCCTGTTCTACTAGGCTCATGTATACTATGTATACAGCCTGTTCTACTAGGCTCATGTATACTATGTACACAGCCTGTTCTACTAGGCTCATGTATACTATGTGTACAGCCTGTTCTACTAGGCTCATGTATACTATGTGTACAGCCTGTTCTACTAGGCTCATGTATACTATGTATACAGCCTGTTCTACTAGGCTCATGTATACTATGTATACAGCTGTCTCTCTACATTGCCCAGAGATTTAAGCTAAATGAATTATACCTTAACTTAGCTGACATTTCTCTCTGTTTCTCACTCTTTTAAAGGTTATCTTGTTAGAGTAAATGTTTCTTGTTCATTGGTGTGGGCCAAGGCAACATTTTGATTGACTTTACTGACAATACACTTGTATACTTAAATGTTGTTAAATAATTTGAAATTATACTTTAAACTTTATCTTTGGCAATTACTTGCACTTGAGTATGGACATTGTGTAGGCTACCCTATGGCCTCCAGGTCGCCAATCAAAAGTGAGTGAGTACGTGAGTGAGTACACTGCTTCTCTTTTCCAGGGCATGTACTACTCCCAGCTTTATTGTAGCTTTTGGGAAGGGTTATGGTTATGGTTATTGTAGTTAGCAGACACTTTTGTCCAAAGCGACAAAATATGAATCTTACAATGGTTAAAATTAACAGTAAACAGTTTTTAAAAGTTGCTAAGCCAATATTAAGCAAAATAGTAATAATAACAATAATGGCAATACAATATCAAATATCAATAATAATAAAAAATACCATAAATATACAAATCATAACTCTAAAAATGAATTAATTATTTAAGTGTAAGGTCAACAGATGAGTCTTGAGACCTCTTGAAGGATCCAAAACCATCACATGAATGCAGAACACTAGGCAACTCATATCATAGAATGGACGCATATTTTAAGAGGTATGTCTGCAGGGAATGTCTCTGACCAATCACGGTGGGTGTGGGCCGCCTGGGCCAAAAATGCCCGGGCCGATTTTTTGTCCCAGTCCAGCCCTGCCCGTGGTGAAGAGCAGAGAGTAACAACGGGGCTTTTCAGGTGTTGTGGTAATCACTCTCTACTGTTGTCTCTCTTCATACTACTCTCTACTGCTGTCTCTCTACATACTACTCTCTACTGTCGTCTCTCTTCATACTACTCTCTACTGCTGTCTCTCTTCATACTACTCTCTACTGTTTCTCTACATACTACTCTCTACTGTTTCTCTACATAATACTCTCTACTGTTGTCTCTCTACATACTACTCTCTACTGTTGTCTCTCTTCATACTACTCTCTACTGCTGTCTCTACATACTACTCTCTACCGTCGTCTCTCTACATACTACTCTCTACTGTTGTCTCTCTACATACTACTCTCTACTGTTGTCTCTCTACATACTACTCTCTACTGTTGTCTCTCTACATACTACTCTCTACCGTCGTCTCTCTACATACTACTCTCTACTGTTGTCTCTCTACATACTACTCTCTACTGTCGTCTCTCTACATACTACTCTCTACTGCTGTCTCTCTTCATACTACTCTCTACTGTTTCTCTACATACTACTCTCTACTGTTTCTCTACATAATACTCTCTACTGTTGTCTCTCTACATACTACTCTCTACCGTTGTCTCTCTTCATACTACTCTCTACTGCTGTCTCTCTTCATACTACTCTCTACTGTTTCTCTACATACTACTCTCTACTGTTGTCTCTCTACATACTACTCTCTACTGTTGTCTCTCTACATACTACTCTCTACTGTTGTCTCTCTACATACTACTCTCTACTGCTGTCTCTCTACATACTACTCTCTACTGTTGTCTCTCTACATACTACTCTCTACTGTTGTCTCTCTACATACTACTCTCTACTGTCGTCTCTCTACATACTACTCTCTACTGTTTCTCTACGTACTACTCTCTACTGTTGTCTCTCTTCATACTACTCTCTACTGCTGTCTCTCTTCATACTACTCTCTACTGTTTCTCTACATACTACTCTCTACTGTTGTCTCTCTACATACTACTCTCTACTGTTGTCTCTCTTCATACTACTCTCTACTGCTGTCTCTACATACTACTCTCTACCGTCGTCTCTCTACATACTACTCTCTACTGTCGTCTCTCTACATACTACTCTCTACTGTTTCTCTACATACTACTCTCTACTGTTGTCTCTCTACATACTACTCTCTACTGTTGTCTCTCTACATACTACTCTCTACTGTTGTCTCTCTTCATACTACTCTCTACTGCTGTCTCTACATACTACTCTCTACCGTCGTCTCTCTACATACTACTCTCTACTGTCGTCTCTCTACATACTACTCTCTACTGTTTCTCTACATACTACTCTCTACTGTTTCTCTACATACTACTCTCTACTGTTGTCTCTCTTCATACTACTCTCTACTGTTTCTCTACATACTACTCTCTACTGTTGTCTCTCTACATACTACTCTCTACTGTTGTCTCTCTACATACTACTCTCTACTGTTGTCTCTCTACATACTACTCTCTACTGTTGTCTCTCTACATACTACTCTCTACTGCTGTCTCTACATACTACTCTCTACCGTCGTCTCTCTACATACTACTCTCTACTGTTGTCTCTCTACATACTACTCTCTACTGTTGTCTCTCTACATACTACTCTCTACTGTCGTCTCTCTACATACTACTCTCTACTGTTGTCTCTCTACATACTACTCTCTACTGTTGTCTCTCTACATACTACTCTCTACTGTTGTCTCTCTACATACTACTCTCTACTGTTGTCTCTCTACATACTACTCTCTAATGTTGTCTCTCTACATACTACTCTCTACTGTTGTCTCTCTACATACTACTCTCTACTGTTGTCTCTCTTCATACTACTCTCTACTGTTGTCTCTCTACATACTACTCTCTACTGTTGTCTCTCTACATACTACTCTCTACTGTTGTCTCTCTACATACTACTCTCTACTGTTGTCTCTCTACATACTACTCTCTACTGTTGTCTCTCTACATACTACTCTACTGTTGTCTCTCTACATACTACTCTCTACTGTTGTCTCTCTTCATACTACTCTACTGTTGTCTCTCTACATACTACTCTCTACTGTCGTCTCTCTACATACTACTCTCTACTGTTGTCTCTCTTCATACTACTCTACTGTTGTCTCTCTACATACTACTCTCTACTGTTGTCTCTCTACATACTACTCTCTACTGTCGTCTCTCTACATACTACTCTCTACTGTCGTCTCTCTACATACTACTCTCTACTGTTGTCTCTCTACATACTACTCTCTACTGTTGTCTCTCTACATACTACTCTCTACTGTTGTCTCTCTACATACTACGTCAGAATTGTACAAGTGGGAAGTGAGAACGGGTTGTACAAAACCAACATGGCTCGGTTCGAAATTATGTTTCAAAACAAAACTCCTTATCTCTCTTCTCGTCATGATTTTGACATAAGATGATTTTCTGCCGCTGTACTTTACAGTGCTGTTTGTTCATAAAAAGAGACTGAAGTCCCATCTGTCACTGGATTGATTCTTTTAGCTTTTATTGGTTTATATTTACATTTTTGTTTATTCAGAGAGAAAAGCTGCAAGAGGATTTCCTGAAACTGTGCACACTTAATATTTACAGAGTATTATATTATTCATATGGTGTATATATGGTGTATAATATATATATATATATATATATATATATATATATATATATATATATATATATATATATATATATATATATATATATATGTCTTACATTTAGAGAGCATACTGAGTTTTTTTCTCATTCTGTATCAATATTTTGTTATTTTAGTGTTTATTTTCCATTAATGGAAATGTCTCTTCTCATGTTAATATGTGTATTTACTCTACTTCAATCCAATTTCTAAACACGTCTAAGTTTCTGTTAACTTTTCTGGTTTCGATTGGACAGACATTTATCAAATATAAATAAAAATTACGCAATAAAATCTGCAAAACAATCATAAAAAAAACACTAGTTACATCACTTTTTTGTACAATGCAACAAAACATCTACTCTCCCTCAATCTGCTTCTTTCTGAGCCAACTCATACATCTATCCATCCATCCATCTCTTTCTATCTATCTATCTATCTTTCTATCTATCCCTTTCTTTCTATCCATCCATCTATCCATCCATCCCTATCCATCCATCTCTTTCTTTCCATCTATGTATCTATCTACCTATCCCTTTCTTTCCATCCATCCATCCATCCATCTCTTTCTTTCTATCTATCTATCCATCCCTTTCTTTCTTTCTATCCATCCATCCACCCATCCCTTTCTATCTATCTATCTATCTATCCATCCATCCATCTCTTTCTATCTATCTATCTATTCATCCATCCAGCCATCTCTCCATCCATTCATCTCTTTCCATCCATCCATCCATCCATCCATATCTATCCATCCATATCTATCTATCTATCTATCCATCAACATATCCATCTATCTACAGTTTCCATCCATCCATCCATCATCCATCATCCATCCATCCATCCCACTATCTATCCATCCATCCATCTAGACCTTGGACACCTGTCAAACATCCAGAATAAAGCTGTGATCTGTGTTACTTGTTTGATTTCAGGTTTCTGATGATAAAATCAAATAGAAATGTTTCCACCGGGCGGCCGTGAAGGAGGGAAACACTCCGAGGCTTCTGCAACAAGATCCAGATATGTATTTTATTCATGTCTCTGTGTAAGACAAGAAGATATGAACACACTGAGGACTCTCAGAGGACGGAGAGTCACGGAGATTCAGTCGGGCGTAAAAGCACGTAAAATGTTTGTGGGGAAAAAAGAAAAGAAGACTGACACACACACACACTGTTTAAACATAGGAAGGATTCAGGAAGGAAAAGAAGAGAGGATGGATAGAAGAAGAAAGTAAGAAGAGGGATTAATGCAAAGGAGATTAGGAAATAACAAAGAAAGGGGACAAAGGGAGAGAAAGAAAAAGATGACAAGAGAAACGGAAAGATTTTCGGAAAGGGAAGAAAGAGGACGTCGCTTCGGCATGTTTCCATGTTTTGCTGACAAATTCAAAGACTAAAAGATAATTAAATGAATCAAAAACATCATCCACAGATGAACTAATAATGCGAATAATCGCCAACTTCAAAAGTGAAATGACCAACTTTAAACTTTCTGCATTATTCCTGCTTTTCCAGGAAGTAGTCTGCTCCCGTTTCTTTGCCCCTGAAGGGAACCAGAGACCTTCAGCTAGCTGACCTTTGACCCAGAGGGTTTAACCCTCCGACAGCCAATCGCTGCAGCCGCCTGAAGCTTCCCATCTGACCCGCAGAGAGAGAAGGATTAAAAACCAGTTAACATCTCCATCAACTCCTCGTACACATTTCTGACATATTCTTGGATTTAAAGTAAGTAAGTAAGTTTATTTGTACTTACTTTTAAACAGAATGAGTACAAACCGTGTTATATATGATGAACAAATGGGTTATTTTGGTGCAAATAACAATTTTTTCATGGCGGGGAGCGTTCCTCGGGAGTGGTTTAATCTAAACTTAACTAGTGGTTTTGGCGCATAAACTTAAAACTTTATTCGCCGCATAACGCTCACTTTTTTCATGCCTAAACTTAACTTAACTTAATTTGACCTGTTTTTAAAGTTTCTATATTATAAATTTGGGTTTCATTTAACCAAAGTGCCAAAATATAAAATGAATGGTCCCAAAAAATGAAATGGTTTCAAAACAGTAACGTTATATTGACTTCCAGTAAACCCGTCTGTTATTATCCACATCCTCTGATCTTAACAATTAGTCAAAATAATTCATAATTTCTGGGGGTTTTTAACTCAGACATTGGGTATAATTTCATGTAAATTAGGTTTGTTGACAATGATTTCCAACAAGAAGTGTAAAAACAGTAACAAGTTGGAATGAAGTCGTCTAAGAAGATTAAGCAGATCTAAGCAGAATTGGGAGGTATAGGCAGGTGAAACAGACGGAGTAACACAAGGGTTAACTGTAATCTCCACCGAAACGACCGGCAGCTTACCTATTATCAGGTAACTGAAGCACCAACTACGGCTGACCTGACGGAGCGCCACGCGGAGCGCCACGCGGAGCGCCACGCGGAGCACCACGCGGAGCACCGTAGCTGGCATCGCAGAGCTCTGTAGCGGCTAAACACATCTACTAACTGCTGCTGATACGGCCAAGCTGTGACAGAGGCCTGTAGCCGGCGCCAGGAAGCTCTGTAGCGGATTATACAACTAGCAACTTCCCCTTGGTGTCATGGAGCCTCGTAGCAGGCGTCACGTAATTCAATTTTATTTACAGAATCAAATCACAAAAGGAGTTATCTCAAGACACTTTACAGATAGAGTAGGTCTAGACCACATTCTATAATTTACAAAGACCCAACAATTCCCCCCCAAGAGTGACCAATTGGTACAACAGTGGCGAGGAAAAACTTTGTTTTAGGCAGAAACCTCAGACAGACCCAGGCTCTTGCTGGGCGGCCATCTGCCGCTGTCGGTTGGAACACAGAGACACCGATACCACAACCAGCCAGTGGTCTCCTAGTTTCATACAATATCTTACGTTTTGGTGTGCATACATTTTTGTACGATATCATACTCTGTCTGTCTCCCCCATGAGGAATTCTACTATATGTAATGACAATACTTTCGGAGCATCCACATGACACACCCCCCCCAGCCCTCCTTCACGCAGTTACTAGTAGCGATTATCCCATCAAAAAACCAACAGATTCTCACTCCCATTGCGTAAAATACGGACGCTTGGTCAGGTGCCTCTGGCGTTGTTATTGACGCTAAAAGTTTCCTTTAGCGTCATATCTAAACACGCTTTATCTAAACACACTTGGTCGGGACTATTAATGTCACTTTTGATGCACTTAGGTTCAGGAAACGGTCGTGGGTGGGCTTATAAAAAGGTACGTTTCCATGACACGTGGGATAAGAACGGGACAGTTGGGTTTAGGAAAAGAAGAACGGAACACGTGGGACACAATCCCCGGTCTCCTGGGTGAACGTCCTGTGTTGTTTGACCCATCCACACCCCCAACCAACCTCCCGGTGCGGATTTTCGGGCTTTCATACTACTCGCTACCGTTGTCGCTCTTAATGCTACGTCATCTTCAAACCCTGTGTAGCTGCTGCTCTCCCCGGTGTGTTCCACACACGCTGAAGGGCGCTTTTTGCGTCGTATCTTACGCTGACAGCCACTGCCCAAACGTCCATATTTTATGAGTTCTGAGTGAAAACGAGTTGAGAGGACACGGTTTAAAAAACATGATGGACTCTTGAGAAGAGGTAATTATCACTCAAGCTTCGGTGTGCGAAAGTCGCCGACAACACCAATTTGTCAACAGCCAGGAAAGAAAGCAAGAAGGAAAGTCGCCAGATTTCACATTTTTGTAAACATAGTCATACAGAGAATGACAGAGAGAGTTGTGTGGAGCTGATAGTCCTAATTAGCTTTGTAGCAACTCATTTGGCAACTGCTTGAATGTAACGGACGTTCATTATTATCATAAAGTTACGCAATAAAGCTTTAACACAGAGCCTCTTAAAAGATCCCTGGGTTTTATGGGTCGATACGGGATCATTCAAATAGAGATCTATTTGAATCTGCCCTAATGTTAAATGGGGTGGTCAAGAAAGACAGAAAGAAAGAATATCCCCCCCCCCCCCGTGTCCTTCTGTTGCTTCTTTTGTCTTTTGACTGCTGGTCACCCCATTTAACACGGAGCAGATAGCATCAGGCCGACACAGATCTGGTTCCCCGGCAGCGCCATTGTTAGGGTGTGGGTGGGAGGGTGAAGGGTTCTTGCGTTACAGTCGGACTCGTTTAACTCACAGCCGTCTTTACGGAAACGAACAAATTGCTGCTGAAAGTCTGTCTTTGTTGTTTCTGCGAGCTGATCTCAGAGCAGCCAAGAGAGAAAATCACAGCAAACAGATGATAAGAACTGCAACTGCTGCTGCAGAGGGGAGGGGGGGAGAGGGGAACAGGGGAAGAAGGGAACAGGGGAAGGGGAAGAGGGGAAGAAGGGAACAGGGGAAGCAGGGAAGAGAGGAAGAGGGGAGGAGGGAAAGAAAGCAAGAAGGAAAGAAAGAGAGAAGTCAGTCAGTTTTCAGAATTTTCAAACTGGATTAAAAGCATCACAGGATGCTGAAACTGCCTGAAGAAGCCTGTTATTCAAATATCTTTATGAAGTTCTCATGAACAATTCGTACATACATCTCTGAAAAGTAATGCACTGTAGTATTTATTCCTCGTATTTATTAAGCTACTGTCAGAACCACGTTGACTACTGCTGTATAAGAGCGTGAAGATCCTTGTAGGGAGGAGGTCGGGGGGGATGTTTGGCTCCTAAAACATAGAGCTTTAAAGAGGGGGAGCAGAGTTCATGTCCTGAAGAAGTTAAGGAGAAAACACAAGACTTTCACCCAGGAAACAGGTGTTCATGTCCTGAAGAAGTTAAGGAGAAAACACAAGACTTTCACCCAGGAAACAGGTGTTCATGTCCTGAAGAAGTTAAGGAGAAAACACAAGACGTTCACCCAGGAAACAGGTGTTCATGTCCTGAAGAAGTTAAGGAGAAAACACAAGACGTTCACCCAGGAAACAGGTGTTCATGTCCTGAAGAAGTTAAGGAGAAAACACAAGACTTTCACCCAGGAAACAGGTTTTCATGTGCTGAAGAACGGTGCTCTGTTCCTGGCTCACTGTTATCTTTTTGTCGGCTAAATTCAACTGTCACCTGCCCGTTGGTACCATATCGTTCGAACCTGTTTGTGATAATGTGTTATTTGGTGTGGCGGGGTTGGCTCAGTTGGTAGAGCAGGTGCACATACACATAGAGGTTTATGCCTCGACACAGAGGGAGAGAGAGAGAGAGAGAGAGAGAGAGAGAGAGAGAGAGGGAGACAGAGAGAGAGAATCTCAGAATGATGTGCACTGTTGTGAAGCGGTGAGCAACTGCTGTGAGATCATAGACTGTAAATATTATCTTTGTTTGAGATATGTTTTCTCTCATGTGCTGGGTGTGTCTCTAGTTTATTGGCTCAGGTCACAGGTGATACCCAATCAGCAGAGACGTGTCTGTAAACTTGTGGTAATAAAACATTTAAAACTGCATCAGCGTTTAACGTTGACGTTTGTTTAAGCCATATTACATGAGAGGGTTTAATTTCGAGGTCCCATCACTGAAGTGTAGGCCTCCTCAAGTGTAATATTGTGATCATACAACAACGGTTATCAAGAAAATAAGTGATCAAACTGTATTCATATTGTGGAGCAATTCGCTCACCCGCACAATATAAACACAAAACTGCTTTGCTACCTCCATCATGTTGTAACTAAGACATCTGCTGAAAAGGTCATTGTATTCATTAGCATGATTGCCGTACTGTTTAGTTCATAAACATCCAAAACACCGATAAAGTAGCTACGAAGACATAGCGGACGAGACGCAAACTTTTATTTTGAAAAGTCGAAGCTCAGGACGGCACCTGCCGGGAGGAGACGGGAGCATAGACTGTATATTATTAATATATTTTATATTATTATTATTATTAATATGTTATATTAATAATAATAATAATAATAATAATAATATTCATTTAATATACAGTCTATGGACGGGAGGCATGAAACGGAGGTCTCCAGGCTGCAGCCGTACCCGACTCTAATAAAAAGGCAGAACGCTCTCTCCCCGTGGGCTGGACCAGCTCCTTCCAGAGGCCTGGACAACTTCCGTTGTGTAATCTGGATGCAGCGTTTTTCTGTTGCATTTGTTTTCGGGGTTTGTGTGTTTTCCTTTTTGCATCGTTTCCACATTTGCAGCGCGTTTATGTATTTGGTTGTGTTGTGTGTATTTGCAGCGTTTGCTGAATGCTGCGCATGTGTTGTCAAATTAATGAAGTTGTTTTCTTAATTTGCTTGTGTTTTGTCATGTGTTTTCTTAAATTGCAGGGCGCTGCCCCTGTCGGCCACCGTAGTATACCCACTAGGAAAGCTCCATGCCCAATCCTAGTGAAGGCCGTCTCAAAGCTCTTATTTCTGCCCCGAGGAGCAAGCATCAAGGAGCTACAGGCGAGGATACAGAGAGCAGCCTTCCTGGAAGCAGCTGAAGGAGTTGCTAACTCCACCCAAACAGAGGAATGGGCGTCTCATCCCTCTAAAACACATCCTCAACCACACCATGATTTCCTCAGAACTTAGACATGAGGAAGTCCTTATTCTTCCTACCTTCCTTCCATTATTCCTTCCTTCCCTTTTCTTTCCATCCTTGCCTCCTTTCTTTCATCCTTCTTTCCTTCCCTACCTTCTTCCCTACATACTTCCCCTTTCTTCCCTCCTTACATACTTACTTAAAAACTAGAGCTGCAAAGATATCAGTTTTTTTCAATTCATTTTTAGAGACCATACATTCATCTAGAAAATAATCCACTATGAAAATAATGGGTAGTTGCAGCCTTGATTTAGAGTGTTTCCTGGATATTTTCTTCTTGAATGTGAACAACAACATTGTCTACAGCCTCAGAAATCTGTCTGACTGACTCAGGAAAATTTGGAACATTTTGGCGCCAAACAAGAATGTGAACAAGCAACAGTTTCTTCTGAACTAGACACCCGGAGCATCATGGGAAACCAACGTCACCGGCAGCTCTTTCAGCCTCACACAAAGAGAAAGAAAAGCGAGCAGCTCAGAGACTCTCACAGAGTCACAGACTCGCAGAAACTTGCAGGGACTCTCACAGACTCACAAAGACTCTCACAGACTTGCAGAGACTCTGAAAGACTCGCAGAGACTCTCAGAGACTTAGAGACTCTCACAGACTCGCAGAGACTCTGAAAGACTCGCAGACTCAGAGCCTGGCAGAGCAGTCTGTGGCTTCCTTAAATATCCAGAACATTGTTCTTAAAATAAAATAAAAAACAGAAACAGATCGGGATGTTTGATGCCAAAGAAAAGCTCTGATTTGGTTTTAGATCTTTTCTGGTAAAATAGGACATATTCAAAAATATGTGGAATTGTAAAAGATATCAGAAAAGGCAATATGTAAAAAATAAAAATATTTTTCATCCAGAAATGTGTTGATTTGTCTGCACACTGTGGACACATGAGCTTTGACCTTTGACCTGCAGCCTGTGGTTCTTTATGCAGGATATTGTTCTGAAAATAAAATAGAAAGAGGTGTTTGAAGCCAAAGAAAAGCTCTGATTTGTTTTGGGTTTTCTGGTAAAATATGATAGAAAAAATGGGTGAATTTTTTGGAGAAATTGTAAAAAGATATGAGAAAAGACTAACAGAAGATGTGCATGTTTGACCTTTGACCTGCAGACGGCTTCAAGCTGCAGATAAAAACTGCTCCAACACGTTCAGCTAAAACATCCACTTTCATCTTCTCACACTTATTTTGTCCTGAAGAAAAAACTAAACGCAGTTTCACATTTTCCCTAAATTATTAAACGCAATTTGTTTTGGTCATTTTAACGTCGCCTGCACACAACAGTGTAGGTTTGGTTTTAACAATGGCTTATATAAAACTACAAAAATATGAACATATCAAACTACAAAAATATGGACATATAAAACTACAAAATGACATTAAAAACTACAAAACGGTGGACGTAAAAAACTACGGCCCCCTTTTTGAGCGTCAAACACTTAATTTCCTTTTGAGGACGTCATCGTGGGCTTTGGGAAACACTGATCCACATGTTAGAGACCCAACAACTCATCCGTTCATCCAGACAATAATACACAGATGGCTGCAACATCGTTATGATTATTCGTAATTTATCGTGCTAAAAAAATGGCAGAAAATGCTGTTTTCAGCCTCTGAAATATGGAGGTTTTCTCCCTCTTCTCTGTTTTATATCTTATTAAACTGAATATCAAAAACAAGACAATGAAATTAAAAATCTGATTGGATGTTGAGGAACTGAGATGGACAATGTTTTTACTATTTTCAGACATTTTTATAAACCAATCGATTAATCGAGAAAGTCAGAGCTGCAGCTAATGATTATGTTGGTTATTTCCTGGATGAATGGATGAGTAGTTGGGTCTCTAAAATGTGGATCAGAGTTTCCCACAAAGCCCAACATGACGTCCTCAAATGTCTTGTTGTGTCCACAACTCAAAGATCTTCAGTTTCCTGTCCCAGAGGAGAGAAGACACTAGAACATATTCACATTTAACATGACATCACACAAGATTACCTGGTTTATCATAAGAAATGACTGATTCATTTAATAGTTGACAACTAATTAATTTATCTTTGCAGCTCTAGTTTTTAATTAAGTATGTAAGGAGGGAAGAAAGAAGATAGGAAGTATGTAGGGAAGGAAAGGAGGATGAAAGAAAGGAGGCAAGGATGGAAAGAAAAGGGAAGGAAGGAATAATGGAAGGAAGGTAGGAAGAATAACTATGGAAGGACGGGAAGAGAAAACATTGGTTAGCTGCACTAAATGCTAACCTGTGAAGCGTCCTTTAAAGCCTTTCTATTTCAGATGGAAACACCCAGAAACTCTCTGATGGAGATTCTGCACAGAGCAACAAACCAGCCAGCAGACCAACTGCAACTACACACACAAATAACTACAAAAAAGGAGATAGAAAACTACAACAAGGACATATAAAACTACAAAAAGATGGACATAGAAAACTACAAAAAGGAGATACTGTATAACAGTATAAAATAAGGACATATCTAACTCCAAACAGGAAGCAGGTGCGCAGCCGCGTCCTATGAGAGAAGAGGAGGAACGTGCAGATCTGAAGCTCTCATGTCATCTGTTTTTCTCTTGGAGTTGTGACTCTGTGAACGCGGCTTCAACCAAATCATCCTAGCACAAATGAGCAGCTTCTCAAACACACGCACGAGCACACCGGAAGTCTCATTTAGACAGGGCTACACACCCTTTCCACTGAGACGACCTGCAGACAGAAAACCTGAACCACCGCGGAGCAGAACGATCTGACCAAAACTGGTCTGATGTTATCTGTAAAAAATCATTCCAATACGCATCTTGCACACTACTTGCAATATTACTTTTTGCACTTTACGTCCCACTCCGTGTGTACTGGTCTTGATATTATGTCTTATTTGTATATTATGTTGATATATGCCTATATATGTATATTGTTGTCTCTATTGTACAGTATGTGTCTATATTACTATTTGTCTACTGAATGTTACATGTCTATTTGTTGAATGTATAGTTAACACCTACCAAAGTCACATTCCTTGTGTATGTATGAGTATACTTGGCCATTAAAACTGATTCTGAAAAGTGTAATGAGCCGCAGCAACAACAAAAAACTAAATCCAATGCGGAACCGAGATTAAAGATAAAAGTCTGATTTAAACAATGAAAGCTGACGGCTGGGAGGACACTAAAGGAAACTGTTACCCTGACAAGTCTGCAACATGTCAGCCGGTCCAAAGACACACTTAGTTTGAAGTGTAAAATAAACCAAAAGCAGAACATATTCACCGGAGGAGATTCAATGACAAACTCTGAGTTTGGTTTCAGAAAAGGTGAACAATCCGCAGGTGTGACTGTAAGTAAGTCTCGTTCATACACTGAAACATGACGGCGCTAAACAGCACCTTCAATTCTGGAAGAAACCAATTCTGCGTGTTTAGTCAAATCAAAGCAAACAGAGATGTGAAAAAGCACAAGAGTCATGACATGTCAAACTGAGCTTTCAACATGGGACTTTGGTTTCAGGAAAAGGTGACACGTGCACGTTTGACTGTAAATAAAGTCTCGTTTACTCTCGGCACCAATGGGGGAAATGTGAAATTGTGGACGACGTTTTGGGGAATCCATGTGTGAGATAAAAGCAGCTGCTGCAGCGGATCAGGGCAGAAAGTGAGCAGATAGAAAACCAGTGGAGCCACAGCAGAGGGACACCATGCACGGAGCCACAACAACAGCAACGCGCACATTCGGCGATTCAACGCCGAATCTTAAGGAAAAGAAATATATCCGATTTTCTGACTCAGATTTAAAGCTGTGCATTTAAAGCCAGACTAGAAAACTCCACCAGCTGCATCCGAAACATTCACACACCAATCCTGTTGAGAAGACATGAAGACAGAAAGATGGACATGGAGACATCTCACTTTAGTTTGAGAGGAAAAGCTGCAGCTCTAAAGAATTCATTTTAACCCTTTGTAGCAGAGTTTCGGTTTGATCATACAACACACACACACACACACACACACACACACACACACAGCTGAAAACACAAAAGCTAAAACATTCAGACAAAATATGAGTTTTCTGCAAAAATAATGAGTCAAACATTCAACCACGCGCACACACCAAGTGGGAGCTGAAACAAAACCATGACAAGCTAAAATCAGACTAGTTTTCTGCTAAACATCTTGTAACAGCAGTTCCGATTTTGATGTGTAAATAATGAACCAAACATAGAAACACACACACACACACACACACACACCACAAGCCGGAGCTGACACAAAAACATGACAGAAACAAAAAAAACAGTTTTCTGCAATAACAAAAACACGAAAAATCTGCAAATGTAAAGATTAAATTTGAGCTGTTTGCAACAGAGTTTTAGTTTTGATCTGTAAATAATGAACCACAAATACAAAAACACACACATGAGTCTCACACACATCACAAAAATAACGAAGAAACTAAACAAGAAATCCGACTACAAATCAGTTTTCTTTCACGAAATTATCACGAAATATCGGCAAATTAAAACACTAAATTTGAACTGTTTACAACGGTTTCGGTTTGATCTTTAATCTTTAGTATAATAATAATTAGCCACACACACACACACACACACAGAGAGAGATGCACACACACACACACACACACACACACACACACACACACACACACACACACAAGCCAGTGCTGAAACAAAAACATGACAAAATAAAACTCGCTCAAATTCAGATTCCAAATCACTTTTCTGCAAGAAAATCTCGAACAATCTGCAGGTTTCTAGATTCAAATTCAGATTTCTGAACTCAGTTTGATGTTTAAGATGCTAAATGGAGAAAGTGCTCCAATATATTTAACCCACAGCAGCATTTAGGTTACATCTGGTGTTAAAACAGCGCCTGGGATGAGATTTCTGCCCCCCAAAAGACCCACGCAGGCAGCGAAGCCGCGCGGAGCCCCGCGGGCCGCAGCAGCGCCTCACATTTCACAGAGCCACTCAGTCAGGCTCCAGCAGCCCGAACGCGACCTCTGAACGCATCATTTGACACAGTTTTTTCCACCCAGACGCGCGTAAAATCTTTACGCGTAAAATCTTTACACACGGCAACAAAATACACCCAGAAACAGAAGAGGAAGAGGGAATATTTCAGGGAAATATTTGGTTGTTGAAACTAAAAGCATCCGTAGTGAATGTTGACTGATGTTTTCTCTCCATTGAAAAAAAAAATGAAATTCCATTTGTGAAGATTAAGAACCGCATAAACAAAACCCAAAACTTACGCTTCAATTTTTGTTTCTTAAATCGAAAATAAAATATATGATTTAAATAGTTACTTTCTATATTAACTGTTAAAATTAAATGTTATTGTTGTTGTGTTTTACATTCCTGGTGATAGAGAGAGAGAGACACGGACGGCAGGGAGAGAAAGAAGACAAAAGGAGTTGCGTTAGTTATGAATGTAACCTATTCTTTTATTTTTATTTTTTTATGATTAAAACATTTTTTTTCTCTTTTTTTAACTTCTGTAAGCGACAAACACGGGAATAAGACCACAATAGTATCACAACCATGAAAAATTGTTTTTAGAGACGACAATTAAAGGACAATCATTCCAAAGTAGTATTAGATAATGAATGAGGCTTTTTCTTTTTCTTCTGGCAAACAAAACGCGTTTTTTACATTGTTCTTCCTTTTTAGAAAAGAAGGAAACCCCCTAAATTCAAATTACAAATAGACATTTTTTTCCTCTCTCTTTTACTAATTATACCCAAAAAAAAGAAGAAAAGAGGCGTGAAGGTTCCGTTATTAACGGCCGTCACGTTTTACAGTCAAAAGAAAAGCACATCACAGGCTGCCACTGCCGAAAATATCCATCCAAAAAAACGAGACATTTACGCTCATAATTCTGCTTGAAAATGTGAAAATTTCAGTTCGGTTAGAAGCTAAATTCACACGGTTTCCAACGCACTTTAACGTGGAATCTAAAAGCGAGGCGGGTTAAGGCCAAACGCCTCCAGAAGCAGCAACAAAACATTCGGCGCCACCAAACTCCATTCAAATTTCCGCTAATTTAAAATAGAAAATTTTTCGCAAAAAAAAAATGCGATAAAAATCTCGTTTAAATGGACATTTTCTGCAGTGATGGAGAATATAATATATCCCCCCCTTCCCCTCATTCATTCATTCATTCACTCACTCACTCATTCACTCTTTTAATTCCTACTACATTAGGCCTCTGTCAGCTTGAATAATACTCTAAATATTCCTAAAAAACCCGATTCTTTGGTCTATAAAAAGTACAGTTTTTAAATTGGGAAATGAAAGAATGGAGTAACAGCCTCGGGGACTTTAACGGCGGGGGTCGCTTTGTAAAGAGAAAAAAAAATCACATTCACTGTATAGAAAATAAAAATAAAAATTAGTGTTTAAATTTTGTAAAATAAAATCATTCTCCGCCGCTTCTTTTCTAACCCGCATGATACCTGATAATACTGCAAACATGCGGGCAACAAACCGGCTATTAGAGATATTATTATTATTATTTCAACCTTTTTTTTAAATCTCAAAATTAGACAAACTATTTTAAATACACATTCTATAAAAAAAGCAATGCCTCTTCCAACAACAATAACAACAGAAAAAAATCAGCCTATCATCATCTTCATCATCATCATTCTCTCGGTTTTTGTAGCTCAGGTCACATTGCACATCGCTGACTGACTGACAGCACTATACAGAGACAAACCCGGACACTTATAGTCACAGACATTATGTACACAGAAATAAAACTGCAGGAGAAGAGGAATAAGAAGAAGAAGAGATAATAATAATAATATTAAAAAATACCTGGAAACTTCAGCTGGCTGCTTTCTGTCAAGTTTCTCTGCTGCTTTTTCTTTTTTGTTTTGCAGTTTTTTTAAAAGTCTCCTCTTTTTTTTCTATAGTGGGTATAATAATTTTGTTTTTGTTTGTTTTTTTACAATGTAGGCTAAATGTTCAAGTGGGAAATGTTCCTGTTACAGTTCCAGTCATTTTAAGATTTCCTTCGGGGGGGGATAAGGGGAGGATGGATGGATGGATGGATGGAGGGATGAATGAAGAGGTGAGGGTGAGGTTAGTGTATAAGCGGGTTGGAGGTCGAGCCCTGGTTTTGATGCGTAAAATAGTCAGACAAACCCCCGGAAAGTCCCGAGGAGAAGGCCGGCAGAGAGCCGGACAGAGCCGGCCTCAGAGAGTCACAGGGCAGCGAGGAGGAGGACGGAGCCTGCGGGGAATTGGAGGCCGAAGCCCGGGCGGCCTGCAAGGATCCGCCGCCGGACTGCGTGCTCATGGAGGGGTGCGGGACGTGAGGGAAAAAGTAACTGGTCTGCCCGGCCAGCAGGTTCACAGAGCACGGGTTCAGGGAGTAAGTGGCCCCGGAGCACGGCACGGAGAGGCCACAGGGCACCGCGGAGGCCGCCAGGGCCGCCGCCGTCAGGTGGTGAGTGGCGTAGGGCAGATCCCCGCCGACCAGCCGGTCCATGCTCAGCCCGTTGGAGGCCGGGAACGACGAGTGGTTGCTGCTCATGTTCTGCGTCAGCATGGTGCTGTAGGACATGGGGTGCGCCGGGTAGCCGGAGGAGGTCCCGTTGTAGCCCAGGGCGCCGCTGGCGCGCGGGTGATGCAGCGACAGGAAGGGCGACATGGGCCAGTACAGGGAACCGGCGCGGTCCATGAAGGTGAGCCCGGAGGTGAGGCGCGCGCCCCGCTTGAAGGCCAGCTTGGCCCGGGACGTGGTGGAGCGCCGCCGCAGCTTCCCGGTGGTGCCGCCGATGAAGACGTCGTCGCTGCTCGGGTCCAGCATCCAGTAGTTCCCTTTGCCCGGGTCGTCGTAGTGCCGCGGCACCTTCACGAAGCATTTATTCAAGCTAAGGTTGTGCCGGATGGAGTTCTGCCAACCCTGCTTGTTCTCCCGGTAGTATGGGAAGTTTTTCATGATGAACTCGTAGATGCCGTTGAGTGTGAGCCGTTTTTCCGGGCTCTGCCGGATGGCCATCATGATCAGCGCGTTGTAGCTAAAAGGAGGTTTTTCATACTTGCCGCTCTTCTTCTCTCCGTCCTTTCCTCCGTCCCCGTCTTTCCCGTCCTTCTTTTCCTCCTGTTTGTCCTTCTCGTCCGCGCAGCTCTCCTGCAGGCTCGCGGACTCACTTTTAGGATCCGCTTTGGCGTCACTCTGCGGCAGCGGCTGCTGCGCGGCCGGGAGAGGAGCTTTGCGCTCGGCTTCCTCGGCGCCGCCGGCTCGGTGGTTCTGGATGTGGCTCTGGATGTGGTGGTTCTGGTGGTGGTGGTGGTGGTTCTGGTGGCTGCTGCTGTTGCTGTTGTTGTTGTCGCTTTGCACGGCCTCGGGCACCAAACTGTTTATACTGAACGACGATTTAGGAATCATTTTCACCTCTTTGCGCTCTCCCATATCCAACATCACCGAGCAGAGAGGGGGGAAAATGGCAACGCACACAGCTGGGTTTCAATCTGTCCTGTCTCTGCCTGCGAGCCCGGACGGGAAGGAAGGAAGGGGGGACGATAGGAAGAAAGAAAGTATAGCCCAACAAACTATTTCATGTTCGGTTTGGGGAGAAAAGAGGAAACACACACACACACAACACACATGTACACACACACATCGATAGGAGACAGATAGCTGCAATTAATTAGGGAGCCACAGCCACTAAAGCAAGTAAAAAAAAACATTGGTTGGACCTTTTCAGTCCTCAGCCAACCAGGACGACATTAGTACTAAATATTAAGGCGTACTCTGCGCGTTCAGCCAATCATGACACACAGGGAAACACACACATCCACCAATGCCCTGCACGCTGCAAAAAGAGTCTTTCATGTGTCTTATTGAGTGTAAAAAAAAACATCATAATGTTGATCGGAGAATCTGACAGACTGGATTTGGTTTTTTTATTGTTTCCAAAACGTTTGGTTGTGTTGTTGATTTATTTTGCATTTTTATGTTGAGACGTGTGTCTCCAGCTCACATGTTAGTGGACAAAAACACTTCATTTTGTCAAATAAATTAAACTATATTTAAATACATATTTTCGTACTTAATTCTGTGTTTTTTATGATCTTTTCTGGACAACAAATGAGAATTTTAGAGCGTGTTAGACGCCGCAAATGACTCGCCAAACACGGACACTTTTTGCAGCGTGGAAAACACACTCACCCCTATCAACACTCGTCTGCCTTCCCCTCTCTCCCTCACCACTCCCCTCTCCCCCCCAAACTAAACCTGTCCCTGGAAAACACACGCGGTGCATGCGTACACCCAAATCCCCGCCGCTCCTCATATTTACACTCCTCCGATTCAAATATTTTCCCCTTCGGCGTCTGAAAACCTGTTTACATGCAGACTCGGAGGCAAAATAAACAGAGAGAGGGGATCCGGAGGGCACGCGGACACGGTCAGGACACGCGGAGGTGATTTGTGTGTCAGACTGCACGGCACATAAAAAGGCTACGGGCTGTATCTCCAAAAGCCGATTCTCAGTGCGTAAAATGCGCGTAAAGTGTGCGTAAACACGGTGACCGTGTCGGCGCGCTTTTTTCCTCGCGGCGGCTTCGCGTTGCAGGAGAAGTGAACAAGATCCCGAAGTGAAAGTGGAGGCAGACAGTCACTCAGAGAGGAGAGAATCTTTTTGCGTCTTGTGTTGGCTTTTCTTTCTGGTTTCTTTGTATTTAAAAAAATGAAAAACTCTGCCCTTTTTCTAATAATCTTGGCTAATTCTGGCATGTTTAACCCATGTATGATAATGTGTTTGATTCATTTTGCACAGTCCAATTCTTACAGAAAGTGAATTGAGCCGGAGGCCGCCGGAGGAGAAATGACATGCGCTCCAACCTTTTCGTCCTATCACCGACATTTGTAAAAACATGAAGTAGGCCTATTATTTATCACATTTTAAAGGATGATTATGGTTATATTTCCAACAGGGTTTATTTCACTTGTCATAGGGAAAACATCCGGACACATTACACATCTTTAAGTCTGATGTTCTGGCGATGTAGTCACTCATTTCAACAATAAAACAGCTACCCCTCGTCTTTAGAAAAAAGGTCAAATGTCTTTCAAGAATCCAAACCTAATCATCACTTCAACACGTCTCTGCGTCCAGGCTTCTGTCAGAATGAGCCACGTGTATTACATTTTGAACATTTTATGAGAGCCATGGATTTCTCCCGCGGTGCTCTCTGGGTTTGTTGCGTCTTATTTTCACAGAGAATAGATCCAAGAAGCTCTCCAGTTCTTCCATTTTTCATTGTTCCGACTATAGCCTACTAGACTGTCCTGCTGCTCCACAGACTCACACTCAAATCATTCTGGGATTTATTCTGGGGATTTTTATTTGTTATTAACCTGGAGTTTATGTTCAATATTCAAAATTCAGTTTAGGAAATTACATTGCGTCTGCGTGTGTGTGTGTGTGTGTGTGTGTGTGTGTGTGTGTGTGTGTGTGTGTGTGTGTGTGTGTGTGTGTGTGTGTGTGTGTGTGTGTGTGTGTGTGTGTGTGTGTGTGTGTTCATGGTCACACTTGTTTGGTTTTGGGGGGTTTTGTAGATTGTTTTGTATCGGAGCTTAAACTGTATTTTTTAATTTTTAATTTTTGGTCTTAATGCTCTGTTCTTTTTTCATCCCTTAAATCTTTATAGAAATGTGACAAAGAAAGAAAGAAGGAAATAGATTCAAAAACCCAGGAAGTGTCTTCACGTGTCTGCAGGAGAGGAATGTTTCTAGGAACTTTTGGTCCAGATTCTACATTGTGAAGAATCCCGTTTTTTCCCGTTGTCTGTCCAGTTTGGCTTCTTACAGCTTCAGTTCCATTAAAGCATCACTTCTTCTTTCCTGCTAGCTACTAGCAGCATTTTGATCAGCTATATATCAAACATTTTCTTCAGAGAATGTACAGAAATAAAAGCACCAAACTACTTTTTAGGAACCATTTCCTAACACCATTACCCAACATGCATCTCCTTTTCATCATTTATGCTTTGTTGTAATGTTTATGCTTTTATCTTTTAATTCGTTTTGTCTTTTAGTGTAAAACACTTTGAGTTTAATGAAAGCTGCTTTAGAAATAAAATCACATTCACAGGACTCAAACCTAACAGTTATCATTATCTGTCGGCTGATTCCAGTTTATTATAAACACCAAATATGTTTCATATATGGTGACGTTGGACTCCTTTTAGAGCGACAACTGTCCCTGTTTTCTCTGTGCAGTGAAACTAAATGATCAGTTTCATATTAAAGCTTAAAGATCAAATGATACATGAATGATTTCAGTTCATTACTGAGGTCTAACTGGAGTTGGGGGGGGGGGCTGATTTAAAGACTGCAGGATTTTGGAGATCTTTGCTACGGCCCTGCTAGAATAGAGTAGAAAACACTTTATGGTCCCGAGGGGGGGGGGGGGGGGGGGGGGTTAGTGGTCTGTTGCTTCTCAACACAAACATGTAACAGAGATTCTACAATCAGCATAAAAACATAAACATCAGATCAGCGAAGAGAAGGAGGACACATGGACATCTGAAATAGTAACTGGAATAATTAAAGAGCAAAGTGCAAAACGTGCTGCTGTATTTATTGCACTTATGCTCAGTTGTGCTAAGATTTAGTGTTGGAGTTCAGCAGCTTGATAGACGCACTAAACATCAACATAAAGCTACTAAAAC
Organism: Gymnocephalus cernua; assembly: GCA_023631565.1. Lineage (NCBI taxonomy): Eukaryota > Metazoa > Chordata > Actinopteri > Perciformes > Percidae > Gymnocephalus > Gymnocephalus cernua. The sequence goes on from CM042444.1 coordinate 29,517,531, forward strand.
CTCTGTTGTTAGCCTAGCCTGCAGCGGTACTCTAATGGGGGTACTACGCGTACCCCTACGGGTACTCTGGAGTACTGCAGATGCTAATTTAAAAACCATCATTCCTACAACGCTCATTCGCTATCACCAAGGACGTTACTTTGGGTTCAACAATGGGGGGGCTTATCAAACACTTCAATTCCTGCATTCTGGGGAATCTTTCTGCAACAATTTATGCTGCAAATGTCTTTATTTATATAAAAGGAAATTATAATGGGTTTTTGGGGTGGAGGTGCACTGGCCAGTTTTTATTATTGACAATGCACTATACTATTTAATAAATGTAGTCATTCTAAACATTGGTGTAGAATTGAAATGTGCATTCTATATATATATATATATATATATATATATATATATATATATATATATATATATATACACACAGTATATATACACATATACACTGTAGCTAGGTTTTTTTTCTACCAACCATGTTTTGTCAGGGGATAAAAAACATATTTCAAAGGAGGTAAATTCTAGAAAAGGTTAGGAAGCAACAAACTAAAGAGTTCATTCAACACTTTGGAGAAAAAAAACGCAACGTGTTTCCATCCAAAAACAAAACGTGACAGAAAAGTCCCTCAATCAGCGTCAAAACGAGCAGATACATGCAAAAATATGGGGACGTTTTGGAGTCTGAAAACTCCAAGAGAGTTCGTTCAACACTCAGATTTGAAATCACCTTCAAATCTGCCAACAAAGACAGAAAAAACGCAAATGGCTTCCATGCAAAGATGCGAGAATGTGACGGACAAATCCCTCAGTCAGGGAGAGAAATCTGGACTTCCTTCCAGATAGATTCGTCTTTAAACGAAAATACTTTGACACGAGCACATAGATACAAAAACCTGGGGACGTTTAGGCTCTGGAGCAACAGACTAAAGCGTCTGGAACCTCAAACACCTTCGAGATTCTCAGATATTTAAAATCACATTCAAATGTGCCAAAAAAAGAGAGAACAACGCAACGTGTTTACACGCAAAGTGGCGAAAATGTAACAGAGACATCTTGACAGAAACTCAAGATTTCGTCCAGGCTGAGTGCGGGAACCTCTCCCCCGGAGCAGCGGCTGCAGCTCGGACACACGGAGCCGCTTTTACGCACAAAAACCCTGAAGCGTCACTGAGCCGCAGAGCTCCAAACATGGGAGTTTATTTTCTCTCAACAGCGACTCTGTCAGCTTCTGCTCATTAATAATACATGTGATAATAACAAGGGAGAGATCAGACAGGTGCCACAAAATCCAACAATTTGGATGAAAATAAGAGATTTTTATTAGAGTTTGGGAGGTTTTTAAAGCTCGTTTGGAGTCTCATTGAAACAGCTGCTGCAGCTGCGGAAACAGAAAACACGCAAAAATAAATTCTGATTGAATCTGGAGGAATCTCCATTATCAGTTTGTTTGAAGGTTTATTTCATTTATACACGCAGGCTAACACTTTACACAAACAATCTTCAGAAAGACAAAAACACAATGTAAACAAGCATAAAACACTCACATGGAGACATATACAGGCCGGACATGTCACAAGATTTAAATACAAACAAGTTGAGACCCATCAATCACATCAACACAAAAACTAATACTGAAAATGGGTTCTTCTCAAAAAATGCATTCCCATGTATTTATTTATTTGTCTATTCAATTATCATACTTTATTTGTAGGCTTACTGCTCGAATTAATAGCCCTACATTATTATTATTATTATTATTACTAATAATAATAATAATAATAATAATAATGGGCATCTCAACAGGTTAGTTCAAAGATCCTCGGAGAGAAAAACAACAACAAAGTGAGTGTTTTTGTCAAACTGTTAAGTTCAAGAAAGAACTAGTAAATATAATATCTAATCATAGTAATCATAGGATTGAGTGTGTAACTAAACCCTTCGCGTTCTCTTCCGTCTGTTTGTGCGTTTCTCTTGCGTAAAAACGCGTCCTGAATGCGCGTTTTGCGTGTGTATAAAATTAATCTATTTAGGGGGATATTGTTGTTGTTTTTTCGTCGTGCTTTTATTTTGACAGGCTGGTTTAACTCGCTGTTTGTTGGTCAGCTTCTCAGTGACTCAGTGAACTCAACGCACTGCTGTTTGTTGTTGGTAGTTTGCTCACAGCGCAGTTTGGACCGTGCACGCTCTCTGCAGCATCAGTGCTGGTGGTGGGGGGGGGGGGGGGGGGGGGGTCTTTCACCTACCAGGGTCGTCTCGTTTCTGATTTCCTGATTTTAGAAACACTTTGTTTTCTCCGGATTGAACCTTTAAAACCAAAAGCAGCACCGAGTAGAGGCTCCTGTGGATTTACAGAAGGAAATGTTTAAAGGTAAATCAAAAAATAAGGGACACAACATACCAGACTCAGTTCATTTTCTTCAGAGTTGCAGTGATGGGTCAGACGAGAGGTTGGCTTTCTCTTCAGCTCGGGGCGCCGCGGTCCACGTGAGTGAAGACAACATTCAAGAGAAAGAGAAAAAAACATTGGAAAAAGCGACAAAACGATGCAAAAAGAATGATGAAGAAATCCCAAGAAAAGGCCCAAAAAGCGATTTCCTGAAAACCAAAACCATCAACGACACTATTCATGTCAATATAAGTTCATTTACACTAATAAGTAAGTAAGTATAAAATGAATTTACTGACTGCTGGAAGTCATAAAAAACTGTCATTTATCAACCTGACAATGTTCTACTTTGGTCTCACGTTTGTGTTTGTGTGGAACAGAAAGATGATTTTTAGATTCAATCAATGACCTCTGACCTCCATCTAATTAACATCTCCGCTATCACCAGAATCGGAGTTAATTCTGTTCTCGGGGATTTTAATCAAACATCTGTTTTCATCTTGCAGTCACTCAGCTTCCACATTTATCTGTCATGTTTAATCAACCGACGAGTGTTTCAGAATAAAAGGCTTTTAAAGGTTTAAAGTTTGTGTTTGAAAAGTTCGATGCAGATGTGAAACAGCTGTTAGCTTTCTCACTCCTGCAGAACATCTGCTGTTTTTATGCAAAAACAGACACACAGAAGGATATATTATTTGCCAGAAACGCCAATATCAGCAGATCAGAAGAGCATTAAGGGGTCCCACAGGTTTGTTAGGGGGTATTTGCAAGTTTTTAGGGGGTTCATGTGACCATTAAGGGGGTTTAAAGATCTTAAATGGGTTTGTTAAGGGCTGACACACCAACCAGATTATCGGCCGTCAGAGGTCGGTGACTCGAGTCTGTTCGGTGTGTTCCGTGCCGTCGTCAGTCTGAGGAGCCGTCGGCCTTCATTTGGGCCGATTTGACTTGTTGAATCGGAGGGCGGGCAGTCGGACTCAATGACCAATCTGATTGGTGGACATGAGGAGCGGGATGACGTCTCTCAAAATCTGAAACTCACCTTTGTTGATCTGAAATGACAGATTCAGCAACTGCACGGCCTGTTTCTCCTTCACATGTTTTCAGGAACACGTTCCGGTGAACTATCTTAGTCAAATATGAGGTCGTATTCTGAACAAGCCGCCATTATGCTTGGTTGTCAAATTCGGGAGAAGCCAGACCCACGTGATGCGTTCATCATTTAATTTTTGGGGCGACAATACAGATTAGCGCCACCTGCTGTTATGGAGACGTATTACGTCTCGTGCACGTGCACAACGTACGCTCAAGTCGGCGTCTCTTTGGTGTGTTCTGAGGAACTTTTTGGACCAACTCGGGGAGACTGATCAGTCTGACTGCTTTTCTGCCGACGGTCCGTCTGGTTGGTGTGTCAGAGCCTTAATGTTATCAACGGTTATTAAAAGGAGGTAGCTATGGATCTTAGTTTGTTTGTAGTCCAGGGGTTTTAAGAAAACCTTTTACAGCACTTGGAACCCCAATTAATCCCCTTATTAACCCAAACAAAGACCCTCAAGAAGCCCTGAATCTTCCTTAACAATATAAGAATCCCTGGAAGTCCCTATAAACCCTTTATATACCCCCCGGGTCTCCTGCAGCACCACCAAACCCCTTAAAAATCCCAAGTGAGAACCAATAGACACCCACAAAGCCACTTAAGAAACTCCTAGAACCTCATAAGAACTCCTGAATACTCGTGGGAATCTCCTGAAACTTGCCGAGAACTCCCTAATAAACCCCCTCATACTACCCCTCACATAGCTGAGGAACCCCTTAAGAGCTGCTAGAGTCCCCTTTTGAACCACAGGAATCCCTTAAAGTAAAACTACTAATACCACACTGTAACAATACTCTAAGTTAAAGTCCTGCATTGAAAATGTTCCTTCAGTAAAAGTGTATTAGTCTCATCAGGAAAATGTAGTTAGAGTATTAAACCATTGTAGTGTGTGTAAAGGATCAACCAGCTGTGTGTTTAATGGTCTGATCATCATGGAGTAACTAAAGTAACTAGTAACTAAAGCTGTAACAGATGAATGTAGTGGAGTAAAAAGTACAATATTTCTCTCTGAAATGTAGCGGAGTAGAAGTAGAAAGTGGCATGAAAAGAAAAGACTCAAGTAAAGTACAAGTACCTCAACATTTGGACTGAAGAACCTGCATCCTTCCCCCCTGTGACCTTTGACCCCTGTCCTGTTCTGGAGGTTAAAAGATCCCTTAAACCTGCACGAGGAAGAAAGGATGAAGAACGGAGGGATGGAGGGATGTTAATCTGCACAATGTATTTCCTCTGAGTCGCCATGTTTGAACACACGCGCGCTGAGTGATTTGTAAACATTGTTATTATTATTATTATTATTATTATTGGCTTTAGGGCTCCGAGGGAAATAAATCAGCAGCAGACAGAGAGGGGGCGGGGCGCCCCCCAGCGGCGGAAACAGGAACACACACACACACACACACACACACACACACACACACACACACACACACACACACACACACACACAGTCTAAATGACTTCATTTGTTTTGATCTGGGGGAATAAAAAGATTGACATTAGACTCAAGAGGAATCTTCTTCTCCATCTTCAGAATCAAGCATGACGTCACTTCTCCAACTCTCGAGACGTGGAACTGAAAGTCTGAAAGATATGAATGTGTCTGTGCGCGTGCCATCTGATGAAAACAGATCATGCTGATAACGTTCCTGCATCGGCCTTCATAAACTCATCATGTCTCTGTTGTTTTCCTTGCATATGATATGATATAATAACCTCAGGTTATTCCAGTTTTCTGGCGCCACAGCGACGTCATTTCATTCCGTTTAAGGTGACGTAATGTTTCTTTTTCATGAAGAAAACGAAGAGTTAAAAAAGTTACACGAGCGTTTATTTAAACAGTCACTGTAACATGTGTGGTGTTAATAAATCAAGCCGCCAGATTTATGGATCTCTTCATTTTGTTTAATATTTGTGATGTAACTGTTCACACGTCGAGCTGTTTAATAACTACATACCAGATCTTTGAATTTGAAAGACTTCATTTGTAAAACCATTTTTGTTTAAAAGGAAGACACCCCCAATAACACGTGCGTGTCTGAGTACTGCAGAAAACTGCAGAACGAGGCGCAAATACAGAAATACACAATCAATGATTAAATAAATACATAAACAAACAAGTAAATACGTCAATAAATCAGTTTAAAAGAAATACATTTAAAAATAAACAATAAAAAAATGAATAAATAAATTAGATTAGACTCCACTTTCTCCCTCCCTCTCTCTCCCTCTCTCTCTCCCTCTCTCTCTCTCTCTCTCTCTCCTTGTTTCTGTCGCCGTGAGCGGAATGCTGAGGCTGAATCAGACGGAGGCCTGCAGGGACAAACGTGTCCAACTCGAGAAATCCCGGCGACAGAAATCCCGGCGACAGTGAAGCAGATAATATATATATATTTTATATATATATATATATAGCCTATATATATATATATATATATATATATATATATATATATATATATATATATATACTGCTGCTAAAACTTTTCAAACTGCAACGATTCATAACGCTGAATTAAAGCTTCAAAGTCCTTTAAATCAAACCGTCATAAGAATGACATGTATGCACTTTAAACACAAACGTTTTATTATTATTATTATTATTATGTGTAACTTATTGAAGATTAAACGGATGTATTAACTGTCATTACGTTCCTTATTTAACTCACATCATAACACTGGAGAAACAAACATTTAAGAGGCTTTTATTGTGTAAAATAACGTGATATTCGGAGGGTTTTTTATTGGATATTAATATGTTTTTATTTGGGTCTAAATTTCCTTAATTTCTTGTTTTATTGAATCCAAACACATTTACTTTACAGCTACTTTATTTATCCTGATCCTTTGTAACCCAAAACCACTCCTAGTCTTCTAATTAGAGAGGATGAAGATCAGCTTGGTCGACTCGGATCAATTTGCAGCAGATCGTTTATTATTTATCGATTAGTTTCTCTTGTAAACATTTCAGGTGGTTTTTAAATGTGTTTGATGCGAAAGTTGTGAAATTGATTTTGAATCTTGAACCTTCTGAATGTTTGTTTTTACAGTAACACTTTTACTTTGTACTTTATTTATATATCATGTAGAGACAAGCTGAGAACACCAGTAGAACTTGTTACTGTGTGTGTGTGTGTGTGTGTGTGTGTGTGTGTGTGTGTGTGTGTGTGTGTGTGTGTGTGTGTGTGTGTGTGTGTGTGTGTATACTATTCATGTTTTCACGGATTTGCAGACTTTCAAAGGCACAACAACAAAATCACTGTACATGTAGGCTAAGGAGTTTTAATTTCTTGCACGTTTCTGCTGTATTTGTGTGTATAAATAGTGAGAAGAGAAATAGAGAGAGAGACAGAGAGGAAGAGAGAGAGAGAGAGAGAGAGAGAGACAGAGAGGAAGAGAGAGAGAGAGAGACAGAGAGGAAGAGAGAGAGAGAGAGAGAGACAGAGAGGAAGAGAGAGAGAGACAGAGAGAGAGAGAGAGAGAGAGAGAGAGAGCTGCAGAACAAAACCAAGCAGGAAATCATTAGCGGTGTTGGCGCTGCGGGGTTAATGGTTCAATCAATGTCAAGCGCTGGAAATAAACTTTTGAACCGGGCAATCTGCCGGCTGGAGGCCGCAGACTCAAACCGGGAGCCCCGGGAGGATTAATGCGCCGACAGCAACACCGTGAGGCCGCAGCAGGAACTACACAGCGCCACCAAACTACACATTAAATACTCTGTAGAAGTCAGTATAATCAGTAACATTTAGTTCAATACTGTTATATATTCTGCCAATAAGTAAGTAAGTGAGAAAGAAAGAAAGAAAGAATGAAGGTTTATCCTACAGTATACCTTCCACAGATACAGAACATTAAAAAGAGTTGCACAATAAAAACAATAAAAGACAGATAGCAACACACAGCACAGGGCTGAAAGGATTCAAATCACAGACAAATTAAAGTTATAGCACTCTGGGATCGGTTAACCAAACAAAAGTCTGTCTGAATCCAAATGTTTTCAGCTGCTTGATAAAAGCATCACAGTGTAGTTGAGAAGGATCGCAATGACAGACTGGTTTAACAGTGACTTCAACAGGGACGTTTAGCTCAGATTAACTAAGAGATTTGGCAACACACACACACGCGCGCGCGCGCACACACACACACACACACACACACACACACACACACACACACACACACACACACACACACACACACACGTTATACAGGGCTCTAAAGACGAGAAGCTTCATTTTGGACAGTTTGAAGTTCCAAACCCTTTAAAACACCAAAGTCACACAATAACACAAAACTAACTCAGCGATGGAGGCAGAGGTAGAGCAGCAACTCCCGTGTTCTCAGAGGTAAAATCACTGTTTTTATCAAAGGAGTCTGGTGGCGTTGAAGAGAGCAGAGATAACAGCTTCAGTTCCCCGTTGTAAAGGCCTGTCTGACAGCACGGTGAAGCTCTGAAGAGATTATAAATATAGCGTACACATAAACTGATATTGATGCTTTTAGGTGTCTTATATGTACTGTAGCTACTGCCCCCATCCTCACACACAAGACATCTTTGAAAGAAATACAAAACAAATGTGTACAATATGTTGGTTTTTAAAGTGATAAAGCCGAGTAGTATTATCTGGAGGCAGTACTGTATATACCAACTGTACTGACAGAAAAAAGAAAAGTGTGGACACTTAGGAGGATCAATAGATCAATAATAAACGGATGGTTTTGACACACAACATGCACAGACGAAGAAAAACGAATCAGAAGTCGACGATGAAATGTGGAAATATTTAATGGAAACAAAACATTCAGTGCAGTTCAATCACATCTATAAAATCCTCTTTTTATAATCTACTACATTGTAAACAGTGACAGTAATCAAAACAATGATTAGTAGTAGTATAGACAGATTGACTTTTTAATTAATGTATCCTAATACGGGGAAAGTGCCAGCAGGGGCAAAAGATCAACATCTCTAGGAGTAGATATGTTCCGATACCATGTTTTCCTTCCTGATACTGATTCCAATACCTGAACTTGCGTATCGGCCGATACTGAGTACAGACCTGATACCAGCGTGTCATATATTTTATTATGTTTTAAGTCTTCTTTAGCGTCAGATCTAAACGTGCTTTATCTAAACACGCTGGGTCGGGACTGTTGGGAGTCACTTTTGACGTTGTTAGGTTTAGGTAAAGAAGAACGGGATGTTTGAGTTGTGTTGTTTGACCCATCCACCCCCCCAACCACCTTCCCTACGCAGGTTTTCAGTCTTTCATACTACTCTCTACTGCTGTCTCTACATACTACTCTCTACTGCTGTCTCTACATACTACTCTCTACTGTTGTCTCTACATACTACTCTCTACTGCTGTCTCTACATACTACTCTCTACTGTTGTCTCTACATACTACTCTCTACTGCTGTCTCTACATACTACTCTCTACTGCTGTCTCTACATACTACTCTCTACTGCTGTCTCTCTACATACTACTCTCTACTGTTGTCTCTCTACATACTACTCTCTACTGTTGTCTCTACATACTACTCTCTACTGCTGTCTCTACATACTACTCTCTACTGTTGTCTCTACATACTACTCTCTACTGCTGTCTCTACATACTACTCTCTACTGTTGTCTCTACATACTACTCTCTACTGCTGTCTCTACATACTACTCTCTACTGCTGTCTCTCTACATACTACTCTCTACTGCTGTCTCTACATACTACTCTCTACTGCTGTCTCTACATACTACTCTCTACTGCTGTCTCTACATACTACTCTCTACTGTTGTCTCTCTACATACTACTCTCTACTGTTGTCTCTCTACATACTACTCTCTACTGCTGTCTCTCTACATACTACTCTCTACTGCTGTCTCTCTACATACTACTCTCTACTGTTGTCTCTCTACATACTACTCTCTACTGCTGTCTCTCTACATACTACTCTCTACTGCTGTCTCTACATACTACTCTCTACTGTTGTCTCTCTACATACTACTCTCTACTGTTGTCTCTACATACTACTCTCTACTGCTGTCTCTCTACATACTACTCTCTACTGCTGTCTCTCTACATACTACTCTCTACTGTTGTCTCTCTACATACTACTCTCTACTGCTGTCTCTCTACATACTACTCTCTACTGTTGTCTCTCTACATACTACTCTCTACTGTTGTCTCTACATACTACTCTCTACTGTTGTCTCTCTACATACTACTCTCTACTGCTGTCTCTCTACATACTACTCTCTACTGTTGTCTCTCTACATACTACTCTCTACTGTTGTCTCTACATACTACTCTCTACTGTTGTCTCTCTACATACTACTCTCTACTGTTGTCTCTACATACTACTCTCTACTGCTGTCTCTCTACATACTACTCTCTACTGTTGTCTCTCTACATACTACTCTCTACTGTTGTCTCTCTACATACTACTCTCTACTGCTGTCTCTCTACATACTACTCTCTACTGCTGTCTCTCTACATACTACTCTCTACTGTTGTCTCTCTACATACTACTCTCTACTGCTGTCTCTCTACATACTACTCTCTACTGCTGTCTCTACATACTACTCTCTACTGTTGTCTCTCTACATACTACTCTCTACTGTTGTCTCTACATACTACTCTCTACTGCTGTCTCTCTACATACTACTCTCTACTGCTGTCTCTCTACATACTACTCTCTACTGTTGTCTCTCTACATACTACTCTCTACTGCTGTCTCTCTACATACTACTCTCTACTGTTGTCTCTCTACATACTACTCTCTACTGTTGTCTCTACATACTACTCTCTACTGTTGTCTCTCTACATACTACTCTCTACTGTTGTCTCTCTACATACTACTCTCTACTGTTGTCTCTCTACATACTACTCTCTACTGTTGTCTCTCTACATACTACTCTCTACTGTTGTCTCTCTACATACTACTCTCTACTGTTGTCTCTCTACATACTACTCTCTACTGTTGTCTCTCTACATACTACTCTCTACTGCTGTCTCTCTACATACTACTCTCTACTGTTGTCTCTCTACATACTACTCTCTACTGTTGTCTCTCTACATACTACTCTCTACTGTTGTCTCTCTACATACTACTCTCTACTGTTGTCTCTCTACATACTACTCTCTACTGTTGTCTCTCTACATACTACTCTCTACTGTTGTCTCTCTACATACTACGTCATCTTCAAGCGCCGCGTGGCTGCTGCTCTGCCCGGTGCGTTTCACACACATGCTGAAGGGCGATTTTTGAGTCGTATCTGACAGATCTGATCTGATACTCAGAATTTTGTAAGACTTGTGACTTGCTTGACTTATAGCAGGGACTCGATTTGACTTGCATAATTCTCAGAGTGACTTGTGCATGTGTGACACATCTTCGTACCTCCTTCGCCAGTTTGTCTGAATGAATCTCACTCATCTTCAATTTGCTTTAATTTCCCGAGTGTTTGAACTCAAACGTCTCAATCTGACTCATTATTTTTAATGATTGAAGTATTGATCTCAATTGAACCTCAATTGAATGGAGGAGACGATGAGTCTGAAGATGTTTGGATTTGTTGCTCATTAATAAATAAAGTTAGTTTCCAAAAAGACTGAATCATTAAATTATTGAAATAATTGAATTAAGCAAAGTTAAAACGTGGAGCCTCATCATCGTCGTCTCCGTTAATGTTTTCATTTCATCAACCTTTTCTTTGCTCCGAAATGTGACAAATTAGTTTGGATTTTCTGTCTTGTCGACTTTCAAAAAAGGCGGAAATCAAAACTCTTCAGATGAAGTCGCTTCAAACTGTTTTAGATCAGAAACACATACATTCTCATCAGAGGGGAAGAAAATATTAAAGGGTAACTGTGTTTTTGTGTCTAAGTGACTGATGGAAAACAACAATTTTAGAAATTGGTCCAGTATTAAACAAGAAACAACGATAAACTGTCCGTTAGCGTCCACTAAAAGTTCTGTTGTTGCTGCTGACAGACTCAGATTATTATTCTAAGTGTGTGACAACATTATGAAAGGATCCCTACAGAGATAGACCTTTTAGTTAAAGAGTAAGATCCTTTTAGTTTAACATCAAACAGCCCCGAAATCACCATCACCAAACTACACCAGACTCCATGTAAATAATCACTACTTTTAGCGTGTATAGAGCCAGACTCCATGTAAATAATCAGGACTTTTAGCGTGTATAGATCCAGCATATCTCCACATGTAAATGGGTGAATTAAGGGTTTATTTCAACCAGACCAGAGTGGTGGTTGTTGGAACAGTAGAAAGATGAACCAAGACGGCTTTTGGTAGTTTTATTTAGTTTCTGTCCACTTTGACTGAAGTGTGTTTAACGATGATAAAAGTCCTGATTATTTGCATGGAGTCTGGTGTAGTTTGGTGATGGTGATTTCGGGGCTGTTTGATGTTAAACTAAAAGGATCTTACTCTTTAACTAAAAGGTCTATCTCTGTAGGGATCCTTTCATAATGTTGTCAGACACTTAGAATAATAATCTGAGTCTGTCAGCAGCAACAACAGAACTTTTAGTGGACGCTAACTGATGCTGAACATTTTTGCTGTAGGGTTACATTACAGCCTGGTCTATGGCTGCCGGTTACAGCGTTCTCGGTCAATGCTGGACCAATTTCGAAGATTTTTATCGAATGAGTCGATAAAGCTTTACTTCTTCGTTAGTAAACTAGACTTTTCTTCTTGCTTAACTTGACAAGCTTTACTTCTTGGGGAAAATCTTCCTGAAGATGCTCCGTCTTGACTTGCCCGTGTTGTCGTCTGTAAGCTGGGGGGTCACAGAGGGGGGGTCCTGGGTATCGGGGGGCGGAGGAGGAGGCTGCTTTTGTCGGCTCTTTGCATCTGCAGTGCAATAAATCACATATTCATTCACACGCTCACTGATAACCTGGGCCCACTCGGAACCTGCAGACGCAGAATTCTGCAGAATTTCACAATAAAACTCAGAACACATCTCCACCCCAAAATCCCACATTTTTTCATTCTGGATCCACGCTGAAAACTCAAAAACGAAATCCGCAGATTCCACTTGGGCTCACTGATAACTGGTCGTTAGTAGGGTTACCAACTAAAATACAAAAAGTCATAAAACCAGTATGAGAAATATAAAAGAAATATCAAATGATAACAGCGTTGTTAGAAATGTGTGGGATAAAATAAAAGCAGGATAATAAAAACAGGTTTTCAGCTGATTGTAATAGTTAATAATAATAATAATAATAATAATAATAATAATAATAATAATAATAAAACAGACTCTAATAAAACAGAACTTGCTGGAGTTTGTTCCAAACCTTTTGGTGCAAGACAGCTAGGGTCGGGTACCGAAACCCGCTGCCTATAGCCCCGGTTCCTAAACGACCAGTATCTACCGGACCAATGACAACGCAGGATGCCTGCGCTGCTCTATGATGCTCCGTTAGAGGCAACAGAAGCAACGCTGCACGTGAGGTTTGTTGACGTTACACTTGGCAGCAGGTAACGTTAGCCTACCGTTAGCTAGCAGTGGATTAAACACGGTTTGAATACAAATTAAAAACGGGTCTAACCAGGGGCAGAGCCAGACGCTGTAAACATTCAGGGCTCAGCCCAAATCTAGGAGGCCATGCTCCATAAAAAGGGGCAAAAATTGCCTGATGTTACTAGTTTTAAGTTACATGATGTAAGGTAGGAATTTGGCATAACAGCATTGCTGATTTTGAGAGTTCACAGAGTAATTGGAGATATTTCCCCAGTAACAGAACTTTTGCTCTATTGATTTGCCGGTCCAGTCAGAGAGACTGAGGGGAAATGACAGAAAGTTGAAGGTATTTCAAAACCCTCAAAGATTCACATTAATAATTGTGACAGCGGGGCGTCCAACAGTCTGCAGCCAAAGACACAGAAGAGACTCGCTGCACTTTGAGACACCGTGGACAGTGCAATGATGCGTTTAATTGCACCACAAGAAACTCAAGATGTTGTCGTAAAGTTCCCTTCTGCCATGTAGCGGTTCTTCTTTTTGTTGTTCAACAGCAGACTGGTGAAATAAGTTATTGTTGTTACATTTTAAATATTTCATTTAATTCTGACATCAATGTCGCCGACTGACGTTTTTGTGCTCTTCTATTTTTTTAACGTATCTGTCAAGGCACCATTTAAAAGTTTAGTTTTAGCACCGGTATCAGAAAAAACCCAAACGATACCCACTAAACAACATGCTAACATGTGGTGTGGACTCACCTGTGCTGCTCTCCCCTTCCTCAGGGTAGTGGTGTTTGTCGTAGTACGTGTGGGGCGGTTTGGGAGGAGGCTGCCCCTCCATGGACAATTGTCTCTCCAGGCTCTCAGCTCTCTTGTCGAGCGGTTTGGTCGAAGCCGAATCGTCTGGAGCCTCGGCCAACTTCTCCAAACTCAGGTTGACCGATGACGCTCTCCTGAACAAAAACAGGCTAATGTTAATTTAAGATAACTAATTGTGTACAAAGATTTATAGACTGATGGTTCCCATCCACTGTGAGATTATTATTTCTTTTTAGATGGTAGGGGTAACCCTGTTTCCCAGCATTGGACGTTTGATGGGCTCGTTAGCAGTTATCAATATCTCTCTAAAATGACCACAGAAAAACAAAGAAAAACTAAACGGACTCCATCCTCCGACAACCCCGATGGCTGCACCATAACCTTGCTCTGCATCGCTGTATGCTTCATCTCAACACTGCAAACTACACCAGATGTAATTCATCCCATGACTGTGCCACCGTGTGTTTTTCCACCACCATGTGCCCGCTGAATATAATCCACCTCGTCAAATAAAGAAGTAATCGTGCTGGCAGGGAGTTTCATTTCTTTGTCTTCTCAGCCGCCTCAGAGTCACCACAGTGCTCAGTGTGAACCGGTGAGATGTGAAAGGCAAATTACCTGACGCAGTTTGATGAAAACCACTTCAGTCTGGAGCTCCGTCAAACACTCTTTAAATAAAAAGCAGGAGTGATGACAACCGGGACAAAATATTAATGAATCAAACCTCAAAACTTTTAAAAATACTGACAAAAATCACACTTGTTGCAAAGTGTATCAAATACTTAAGTTGGCAGTGAACTCCTATATTTCCTAATATGAAGTATGCTGGAACAAGACACCCAAACTCAAAGAGTCTCAAAGACTCTACTTTAAGTCATTTTGCATCACATTGTAGTCGTTTTGCATCTATTGTTGAACATTTTTATGTTTAATCGTAGTTGTTTTGCATTTCTGTGGTAGTTTTGCATTTATTTTCTTATTTCTGAAAATCATTATGAGAAATTAAACTCTTTAAATCAAAGCAGGAGTAGAGAGACACAGCCAGGACAAAATATTGACCTCAAAACCAAAATCACACTCGCAGCACAGCGTATCCAAGACTGTCAAGGACTTACGTTGGCAGGGAATTACACAAATTATTGAGTTGATTTTATACTTTATTTAAAACATGGGCAGACTATGAAACAATGGGCCCCTGGGCACAGATATGTAATTTAGTAATGTAGCATTTCTTAGTGGTTGTTTTACCTAGTCTGTTTGCATTTATTTGTACTCATTTAGTGTGTTTTGTGGTCTTGTGATAGTATGTTTATATTCTCCTCCTGAATGTGAGATTCACAACCTTTAAAGAAACAAACATTCAGTACTCACATAAATCAAAACGTGAAAACAGGAGGAGGCTGAGGAGAGATGGAGCAGCAGTGGTGAAGCTGGAACCGGACAAAGTCCACTCATTTTTTTCCAGTTTCTTTCTCATTTTTCCTAATTTTATGAAGTGAATTAATTTACCTCTTTGCAAACGCAACAAGTCTAAACTCCCATTCACATTGTCCTAACGCACGTTTAGGTTAAAGGAAAGAGGATGTAGTACTTCTAAGTACAGTAACATGTGTGTGTGTGTGTGTGTGTGTGTGTGTGTGTGTGTGTGTGTGTGTGTCTGTGTGAGTGTGTGTGAATGTGTCTCTCTGTGTGTGTGTATGTGCTTGTGTGCGTGTGTGTGTGTATGTGTGCGTGTGTTTGTGTGTGTGTGTGTGCGTGTGTTTGTGCGTGTGTGTGTGCGTGTGTGTGTGTGTGTATGTGTGTGTCTGCCTGTCTGTCTGTCTGTCTGTCTGTCTGTGTGTGTGTGTGTGTGTGTGTGTGTGTGTGTGTCTGTGTGCGTGCGTGTGTGTGTGTGTGTGTGTGTGTGTGTGTGTGTGTGTGTGTGTGTGTGTGTGTGAGTGTGTGTGTGTCTGTGTGTGTGTGTGTCTGTGTGCGTGTGTGTGTCTGTGTGTCTGTGCGTGTGTGTGTGTGTGTGTGTGTGTGTGTGTGTGTGTGTCTGTGTGTGTGTGTGTGTGTGTGTGTGTGTGTCTGTGTGTGTGTGTGTGTGTGTGTGTGTGTGTGTACCCTGAGTCGTCAGAGTCGCTGCTGGCAGATTCTGAGCAGTTCTGGAGTTTCTTCACCCAAAGCAGCTGCAGTTCTCTGCTGGACGCTGCAAACAGGTACTGACTGCCGTCCTCCAGTCTGACAAACACAAACACAACACACACAGTCAGCAACAACAGTATGAGAAACTAGGATGGACATCTTTTCTGACTTTTTATAAACCCATTGATTAACAGCTTCAAGGATCCTGAAATAAATCGTTAGTTTCAGTTTTAGTACAAAGCATCTTACACTGTACACTTTAGTTATTTAGGCCAAACAGTCCAATACAAATGTTGTGAACATGATGTCACTCACATCAGTTTGAAAGTGTTCTCCTTCCTCCTGTAGTAAACATTCTCCCTGCAAACAACTCCACCCATGTTGATAGGAGGCCACCTAGAGGCCCTCTGTGGAAACACGACACAGCGTCTCATTAATCCCATCATTAGTGTGTCAGAGAATATAAAATGGTTTGACCGCTCCTGAAATACAACTTCATGTGTATAAAGCCCAGTTCAGACCAAAGATTTGCAATGAGACAAGTTGAAACTTGCAACTTCTTGCAACGCGTCGGTCTGCAGCGTTCTAAAACCTGCCAGTTCACACCAATGAGATGAGACAAAACGGTGTATCATCTCCATAGTAACCACTCTTTGTACTTCTGTCCTAACTTCAGACTTCCAGGCTTTTTGTAGCTAAGTATATCATTTGTAGCATGTAAATATGAATGTGGATAACGTTAGTTAGTTAGTTAGAGCTGCTTGCTACAGTTGCATTTCTAGTGATGAATCGGCAAACACGCGTTTTAGTTCTCTGATTCACGGCTTTGTCCGAGGCGCTCCCTCTCTTCAGTCACTCTCTATCGCTCCACCGTACATGCTCACGGGCGCACGTTGAGGCTCCGTTAACAGTTTGTAACAGAAATAAAATCGATTGTGGATCATTTGATTGTAGCTGACTTTACCAGCTGACTTCTCTATTAGCTGTTGAAACCGTTTTTACGTTCTAAAACCAGCCTCTGGAGACTGGACCAGCTGACCAGTGACACCATCAGCTGGTTTGAGTCGAGCTGAGACGGGCCGGTTCAGACCGCTGAAACTTTTCTCTTCGACGTTCTAAAATGGTTTTGTCTCGTTGATAATCTTTGGGACTTTAAAGAATTAAAAGCATGTGTTCCGTTTTAACACAAAATAAAAGAGACATGACTCTGTAACCTTTGGGTGTGTGCGCCTTACATTTTAAGTTCAAATGAATCCGTGCATGAGTTAATATAAATATTACACTGATGTTGACGTACCTCTGCGGCAGCCGCTCGGTCTTTAAACAAGCTCAGCGTCTCTCCTTCCAGAACGGCAAACACTTCCTCCCAGTGCTCCAGACCCTGCACAAGCCAATCACAGAGAGACTAGACACACCTATCAGCCAATCAGCACAATGGACATGCAGCCATGACGGACGCTGCAATGCCTGTACGTAATCATTTCAGTGTTTTAGCTATAATATTTCACTACTGAAAAAAGTAGACAACATGAATTTCAACTCTCATAACACTGAACCACAGAGACCGAACAGAGATGGCACTGTGATGAAATCAGAAATGTAACAGTAAATATGGCTATTCTCCAACCATATATTCTGTTCCAAAATTATGTGAAATTGCATTTTTTTATTGAAAAACATAACAGTTTGTTGCCTTTACACATCTGTCTGATGTCAGAGGTTTCTCACCTTGTTTCCTCCTTGTTTCAGTTTGATCTCCAGCATCCCCTCCATCCTGATTGGCTGCTCTGCCGTTACCTAACAACACCACAGGTGTGTGAGTGAGAGAGAGAGAGAGAGAGAGAGAGAGAGCGAGAGAGAGAGAGAGACGCCCAATCAGCTTTCAGTAAATATAAAAGTCATGACAGTTGATGATGAGCGAGTTTCTTTTACCTCTGTGCTGTGTTCTTCCGGCAAATCTTCCAACTTCCTCTGCCACTGCGGAGGAGGAGACAGAGGCGGCTCAAGCGTTGGAGGAGCAAGGTCAGCTGACTCGGTATCCTGCTCTGTGATTGGTGCAGCAGTCGGGGAGTCAGGTGGTGGAGAATCGGGAGGATCAGGCTCGCTGTCGAGTTCTTTCCCCGTTGAATTCGGTTGTGATTCAGGGGGAAAGAAACATCTTTCTGCGACGGGCGGAGGCGGTGGTTCAGTCGGAGCAACAAGCTCTCTGATTGACGGAAGCGAGTGAGGTGGCGTAGCAGCTTTCTCTGTTTGGTTTGGGGGCTCAGAGCGGATGTTAGAGGAGATTGTGGGCTTTGGAGCCAGAAGAGGTTTGGATCTGGGATCATCCTCAAGAGATAAAGAAGAGACGGAGGTTCGAGGGGACGCGATTTTTGGCTTTCGAGCCAAAGGAGGTTTGGATTTTGGACGTCGGTCTTCCTCTGGAGATGAAGAGGAGATGGAGGTTTGACAGGCAGGGGGTGGAGGCGATGTTCTGAGTGGAGAGCCAGGTGTTAAGTTTGAGTGGTGGCTTCGACGGCTCGCTAAAGTCGGGCTGGAGTCGGGACAAGCAGGAGGACTGTCAGCGTCTTCTCCCGCCTCCTGTTTCTTCCAGCTTGAGTACGAGGCAGGGTGGAGAGATGGGCTCTTTGGGGGACTAGTGGAGGTTTTCTTGTCCCACACGGACGATCTGATTGGTCTGTCTGTGTTCGTGCCGCTGCTGACTCGACGCACGATGTCTCTGGAGGAGGAGGAGGTCTGCGGTGTCTTTGGGTCCGACGGTTTACTCCTCAGAGACGAAACTCTGGTTGGAGGTTTTCTCTCCTGAAGGTCCTTGTTCTCACTTCCATGAAGTCTCTTCTCCCTCTGAGAAGAAAAAACTAACTTGAGAGAAAGTAGTGTTCGACAGTCTCCGGTCCAGTCAAGTAAACCCCCTAGAGCAGTGGTTGCCAACCTTTTTTCCTTGGTGCCCCCCCCCCTACTTATGTCTAAGAAAAGCCCCCCGAAACCGAAGTGATGCTTTGCGCGCCTTACTTTCTTTTTTGATACAGAGGAGTCATCAGCACTTTTACGTTTCTCCGACATGTTTCATTCATAAAATAGTGATGCCGTGGCGGCAGGAAGAACGAGGATGATAGCAGCTAGCAGCTGACCTGATGACAGCGAGGGTCACAGGTCAAGAGGTCCCGGAGGTTTGGCCTACTAAGTAGCCTGCCTACAATTTTAAGCCAGAACAAAAATATATAGCCTAGTTTTTATACAGACTTTTGTATACATGATATATTGTAGTGTATTATCATAATTTGTTTAACGTGCAAATATTTTTTTTTTTACCTCAACCTCAAACCAGATAAAGACTTGTGCACCCCCTTGTGATCTTTTCCGCCCACCCTGAGGGGTCCCCGGACCCCAGGTTGGGAACCACTGCCCTAAAACTAAAACAATTGTACAGAGTTCAAATAACTTCTGGAGGGTTGAGAAATACTTTGTTCATGTTTCTACACTTAGAAACCTTTTGGATCAACATGTGTGTTTATTTAGTAAAATGTGATGAAAAAACATTTTTGTATTTCTCTTTCTTTATGACACAATTTCAATACTTTTAGTAAATATAATGGTTAACCTTTTAGCTTAGCTTGTACTGAGTTTAGGGCTATGGAACATTCGAAGATACTCAAAGCAAAAATACCAATGTAACTTAGGCAGTATTCAGAGTTAAAGTGTTAATAGTCTTTCAAACTAGCAAAAGTGGATTTGGATACGCCGTAAACGCACCTGCACCAGGCGCTTCACGCCATGCGCTTAGATTGTTAAATAGGGCCCATTAGCTTTAACAACCAACCTGTGTTTTCTTCTGCTGTAGTGCGATGAAGCGGTCGCTCTGGGCCTGGATCATGGCTTCCAAGTCCTCCTGCCTCTTCAGGAGCTCCATTACATCAGACACCGAGTCCTGGGGGACCGAAAGAACGACCGGTTTATGTTATGAAGTTTCAGTAAAGGTGATGGCTCATGGTCTGAATGTTGTCATGGAGAATACTGCTAAAAGACAGGGATGTCCAGAAACCTTTTGTGTTTTTGATCTATCACATTGCCAAGCCAGTTAACCTTTATGTTGTCTCCCCGTCGACCGTGCACCTTTTAGCTTCTCTGGGTCAATCATTTTTTAAAAAGTCAATGTTTTTTGTCACTTTTTCTGATGTTTTTGTGGATTTTTTCTGCATTTTTTACGTTCTTTTAAAGAAAAAAAATCAAATGCTATAAAATTAAACACCCAAATTCAATGAAAGTAGTGAACTGATCATTTATTTAACTTGTGAAGAGCATTGTATGGAACCATCCACGTTATTTATTTTTTTACAATTTGGTTGAAAGAAAAAATGACATGATATTACCAGCTTTTTGAGTGTTAATGCGGACAAAGACAAGGAAGGACCGGTTTTTAAGAAGTTTATAAATACAACTGCACTTCATCTATACAACATCATTTAGCATCTCCAGTTTGGCACATTACTTTGCAGTAGGGCTGTCAAAAGTGCTGAGGATTCTCAGGCAAGTATCTGCTGCCTCTTGTTCTATGATTTCAAACTGGATTTTATGGACGTTTTTTCTGGATGGACAACAGAGATAAAGATATCCTCGGGAAGTTTAGGTCTCACTGAATCTAAACATATGCGTTTTAAGTCTGTCTTACACCTGCATGCACCTATCCCTTTCTCCTTGCACAATGGGACCGCTCCTGGCTGTGACGTACCCCAAAGTCCTCGGCCATCAGTGTGTTTTCGTAGGAGCTCAGCCAGCGCTCCGCCTGCTCCAGCTCCCTCTGCAGGAGTGAAACCTCCAGCTCCTCCTCATACAGCAGCCGGGTTTCCTCCCAAACCTTCTCCACCTGCATCTCCAGCTCCTCCAGCTCACAGACACGCTCCTC
Source organism: Gymnocephalus cernua (assembly GCA_023631565.1). Taxonomy (NCBI): domain Eukaryota; kingdom Metazoa; phylum Chordata; class Actinopteri; order Perciformes; family Percidae; genus Gymnocephalus; species Gymnocephalus cernua. The sequence goes on from CM042444.1 coordinate 29,538,351, forward strand.
CACCTGGGAGAAGTGTCAAGAAAAAACATAATAGTGCTTTAATATGAATGCTCCTTGCTTTCTGCATGTATCATAATTATTGTGCAAAGACTGGAGTTAAGAGTAGGGCCGGGCATAACGGACCAAAAATCTTATCTCGGTATTTTTCGTATTCTATTCTTACACCATATATTCTTCAACAGTGGTGACACACAATATACTGTATACCTCTGTATTTTTATCAAAGTGGGCTAAATGTTCAGCTGCAAGTTAAAGCCACATGTCAGATGTAACAAGGATTTCTTTTTAAACTAGACTGTGATTGAAATAAACCGAAAAGACAGGGTTTCCTTCTGTTTTAAAAAATATAGCTGCAACGCATATGAAAAATTATGTTTAAAAAAAAAAGAGCCTATATTTAATAAAAACAGGCATCTCTGGCAGAGACTGAAGTCCCATCCATCCATCCATCCATCGTCGTCCGCTTATCCGTGGTCGGGTCGCGGGGGGAGCAGCTCCAGCAGGGGACCCCAAACCTCCCTTTCCCGAGCCACATTAACCAGCTCTGACTGGGGGATCCCGAGGCGTTCCCAGGCCAGGTTGGAGATGTAATCCCTCCACCTAGTCCTGGGTCTTCCCCGAGGCCTCCTCCCAGCTGGACGTGCCTGGAACACCTCCCTAGGGAGGCGCCCAGGGGGCATCCTTACCAGATGCCCAAACCACCTCAACTGGCTCCTTTCGACGTGAAGGAGCAGCGGCTCTACTCCGAGTTCCTCACGGATGACTGAGCTTCTCACACTATCTCTAAGGGAGACGCCCTCCTGAAGAAACCCATTTCGGGTTCGAGACTGAAGTTAATTATACAAAAACTATGTTTGACCATAAAGCCAATCTGTGGTTTATCAGTGAAGTGACTGAACTACACTGAAGACTGGATTCTCTACTCACAGAGTGACGGCTGATTCATTATGAATGAGTCCAGCGCAGGTTGAATGCACATCAGCAGGTCATCGGCGTTACGTGGTGTTAGTGTATGTAACATCTGTATCGACTTGTACCGGTCGCGCAGCCACGACGGTCCGTGCATTGTCGTAGACACATGCAGCCTCTTTTCTGGAAATACTTGTGTGTCTGTGCGACCGACACAAGTCCACAGCGGTCCGCTGCGTGTACCTATGAGCCCATCTCCATCCCATCCATCAGTGAGGTTGTCAGCTTTGTCTGGTGTTTGTTTGTAGGACGGCCGATTTAACCGCCAGTCCTCAGCGATGTAGTGGCATGTGTCACGTAGCTCGCCGCTCAGAGCGCCAGCAAAAAGTCACGAAGCTTAAAACGCAACTCGATAGTCCAAAGTTTAAAACATTTTAATTACCTTTTTATTTGGTTCCAATCATATTGCTTTCAACTGTTTAACTGATAGTATTATTCACGGTTGGTAAATCCAGCTTTTAAAGTTCTAAATTGCTTACTGATAAAAAGAAAAATTAAAGGATGTCAGGTGAGAATAGGTCATCAGTTTATCCTGTTTGAATGTGGCCGTGTTACCTCTGGGGACATGAAGTTTCCTCCCTCTATCAGACGCCGCCCTTCCTCCTTCGCGGCCTGTGATTTGCTGAGCTGTCGGTCCATCTGGACGCGGTACTCGTCGTGCTTTTTAAGGAGCTGTTCCAGGTCAGTTCCCTCCACGCTCAGCGCCTCCCCTCGAACCAGAGACAGCACCTCCCTCAGCCAGGCCCTGGGACACAACAAAGACGTTTAAGGAGGCGGCCATTTACAGACCGGAGAGAGAGAGAGAGAGAGAGAGAGAGAGAGAGAGGGGGGGGGGGGGACGACAAAGAGGTGCTGAGCAAATCAATGCGCTGTGCTTAGCTTTACAATGACATACGATTTTTTTGGGGGCATTTTCGGCCTTTAATCAACAGGACAGCTGAAGACATGAAAGGGGAGAAAGAGGGGGAATGACATGCAGCAAAGGGCCGCAGGTCGGAGTCAAACACGGGCCTGCTGCGTTGAGGACTAAACCTCTATATATGGGCGCCGTTCTACCAACTGAGCTATCCGGGCAGCCACAATGAAATAAGATTTTACCCATTTGAAATAGAAAATCAATATGTGACAGCCAACGTTGATATTTTGGCGTACTGATGTTGCTCTGTAGAAATGTTACAGCAGCTCGCTGAAACAAACAAATCATAAATCATCTGTTTGATGTTGTGTTTGTTTCTATTTTTGGCCTGCCACGAAGTGAGATGTGAGGAGGACCTACATGAGTTCGGTCCAGTGGGAGAGGTATTTCTGCACGTCTTCGGCCTGGCCCAGCCTGGCACGGCGTTGGGACGCCTTGTCCTGGATGCTGGCCCAGCAGGCCTGCAGCTCCTCCAGCCTCTGAGCCACTGTGGCTCGGGCCCGAGGCTGCCGTCCAATCAGAGCGCGGCCCTCCTCTCGGCTCCGGGTCACCTCCTCAGAGATCAGAACCAGCTCCCTCTGAGGGCAGACGGCAACAACAAACCAAGCTGAAAAACTCAACCCATTACACAAGTCAGTTACATGTCTGATAATGTCTGATGTTCTGCTCATCAGACCCAAAGTACATTTACTCCAGTATTGTACTTAAGGACACATTTCTGGTACTTGTACTTTACTTGAGTATTTCCATTTACTGATACTTTTTTTATATACATCTCAGAGGGAAATATTGTACTTTTACTGCACTACATTTCTCTGACAGCTTTAGTAACTTTACAGATTCAGATTATTTAAAACTAAATATAATCAGCTAATAAATTATGATGTATTATGGACACTGTTACACTCTCTAGAGTCCTGAAAACTTAAATATTTTTCTTCTAAAACTCTCAATATTCATGACTTAATAAGCAACACTTTCTTAGTTATGTTTGACAGCGACAAGGGGCTCATGTTTTTACAAGTATACTGACATTTGTTAAAGGATTATTTATTGAATTATAACATATTTTACAGCGTGTTCTGCATGAATTGAGAGATTTACGGGGGAAATTAGATTATAATATAAAATAACATAATAAACATTACAGGTAAAACTTCATTGTTGCCTTGAGATACAAATTTAGGAGCTGACCCCAAATGTTGTCTTAATCAATGGTGGAATGGATCAGAGTAAGATAAGATAAGTGGCAGTGGAGAGAACAAAAAGTGGCAACGCATCGCACATAAACACACAATAAACATACAGTAAATATGCATAAAACATAAGCATACATTATCTCATCTAATGCGTTCAATAAACATCCGATAAACCTCACACAAGACCCCCCCCCCCACACACACACACTCAAGAAAAACCAGAGAACCCACAACACATCATCCCCCTCATGTTGCACTTAACTCTGCCCAGACTGTACGTAAATTTTCTCAAGTACTTCTTTTACTTTGGGTAGTAGTATATTTGGATGACTTTCCCACCTCCAGCGCCTCGTGTTGCCTCAGCAGAGTCTGAATGGAGTGCAGGTCGTGGTCCTGGTCCTCAGAGTCCAGCACCGCCTCCTTCTCCGCCATCCAGCCCTTCAGCTCGTCCACATCGTGATCAAACTGGTGAACCTCCCTCGCTGACTGCAGGTTCTGGAGGAAACGGGACACACTGTTATGTTGCATTCATATTATCTGCGTCGGCTATCAAGACAAAAACACATTTTGAATGGAACACAATCATTTCGAAGGGGGGGGGGGGGGGGTAGTGTGTTTAGTCTGCGGTAAAGTGTTGGGACCGATTCAACTTTTGGAGAAACACAACCCCGTGTCACGCTGCTGTGTCCAGTCATGTGCGCGTGGATCAGACTGCTACTGTGTTTTGAGGTGGTGTGAGAGTCCCGTACAGGAAACAGGAATCATCACTGCCTCTATCTCTGCCACAAGAAAGTTTTAAAACAGGAAACACAAACTCTGAACTGCCTGGGAGTTTGAGGAACAGCTGACTGTTTCCTCAGTCCCTCCGTCTCTTTTCTTTCTCTCTTCAATCTGACACAAAACAGTAACTGTGAAATATAGAGCCCTATTTTAACGATCTAAGCCTAACGGTGTGAAGCGCCTGATGCAGGTGCTTTTAGAGCGTGTCCAAATCCACTTTTGCTAATTTGACGGCGGAAAAAAGGGTCCGTGCACCGGGCGCATGGTTCAAAAGGGTTGTACTTAGTGTCTTCATTAATCAGAGGTGTGTTTTAGGCGTAACATGGAATAAACCAATCAGAGTGTAAAGAACACAAACAGATGGGATATTTATGCCGCACAACCCAGCAGTAAATCAACAGATCCCTTTGTTTTGGCCTCAACGCAGCCTTACCTCTTTCCCCTCACATCTACCAGATCTACCGTAGTACCTGTTCTCTGGTCCGGATGCTGCTGTTGAGTTCGTCCCACAGCCGGCTGAGGGCGTCGTCCCTCCTCCGTGCCGGGCCGTCCTGCTGCAGCCCTCGGCCCAGCTGCTGCACCGAGGTCAGCCGACTGCGACCCAGACTGGACATCTCTGACACCAGAACCTCCAACTTCTTCTGAAGGACCTGCAGGTGGAGACGTGAGGAACAAGACAGGAATAAGGAGGGATATCTGAGCGGCTTTACAGTTTGAAAGACAGTTTGCATGAGTTTCAAACTTTCTTTTGCACTTTTACTTTTTTTATCTAACAATAAAACAATAAAACTGTACTTCTGTCCTAACTTTCGACTTTCAGGCGTTTTTGTAGCTGGATATATAATTTGTTGCGTGTAAATATGAATGTGGATGACATTAGTGATAGTGAGATGCTTTTGAAAGCTACATTTGTAGTGATGAATCGGCGAAAACATGTTTTATTTCTCTGATTCACGGCTTGTTCTAAGCACGCTCTCTCTTCGGTCATCCTCTAGCAGTTTGTAACAAAGAAATAAAATGAAATATGGATAATTTTATTTCAATAGTTTGTAGCTGACTCGACCAGCTGACTTCTCTATTGGCTGTTGAAACAGGAGACGTCTCTTAGGTTCTAAAACCAGCCTCTGGAGACTCCACCAGCTGACAGCATCAGCTGGTTTGAGTCGAGCTGAGACGGGCCGGTTCAGACCGCTGAAACTTTTTTCTGCAACGTTCTAAAACGATTTTGTCTTGTTGCGAATCTTTGGTCTGAACTGGACTTTAAATATGCTAATTCTGAATCAAGTCAACAAGATGAATCTGACGTTTGTGCGACTCACCTCAACATCCTCCAGATCTTGTCCGCAGTCCTTCAACTCTGCCACAGCCTTCTTGGAGGTCAGCCATGTTTCTAGTTCTTTGGCTTCTCTCTCAAACACGTAGAGGCGGAGCTGGTCTTCCAGAGCAGCGCGGCGAGCGCTGGACAGTCGGAGGAGAGTCTCGAAGCGTTCGAGGACTCCTGGGAGAGACTCGCTGACCAGGTGGCTGAGACAGAGACACAGAAACAAAACGTTATTTTGTGTTTTTGAACTTGTCAAATAGAAAAACAAACATTGTTGAGATTTCTAGGAATAAAAACAACCGTAATGAGGCATATACATCCCACTGACAGTCACAATCTACAGGTGTTTCAACCACAGACTGTATATAAATATGGCCGCCGTGTCTCCCCTTCCTCCCGCTGTGCAAATGTGAAGCCAAAATCTCCCTGATACGGGCGCTGCCATCTTGTAGTTTTGGAGCCAGAGTCTGCGCAGTAGTCACTGGGCGGTGGAGCCGCGGTATCCAATCCCGCCCATACACCCGCCCGAGCAATCGCGAGTCAATCCTAGCTGTCAATCATGACGTTTCAGACTGTTTTTATAGCATCAAATAACTGATCAAAACCAAACTGATCAGAAAAATGAACACTTGAGCAAACATCAGTGTGATCAGAACTACCTAAAATGACAGAATCCATCTTTGGGGAACATTTATTTCACGAGTCCTAAGGCTTGGCGATATGGAGAAATCAAATATCATGATATTTTTTACGTAATACCTCGATATCAATATTGCAGGGTTGACTTTCCACAACGGGAATTGTGATAAATAATCATCAATGTGGATATAATGACTTAGTGGGTAAAGACAAATACTACAACAGCTAAAACAGTTTGGTAAGTTCAGAAAATTACATCATTTTCAGTGTCTCACTATGACTCTAGAGTCACAACTGGCTCTGAAGATAATCACCATCACGCTCTCACTCGCTCTACCACACACACACACACACACACACACACACACACACACACACACACACACACACACACACACACACACACACACACACACACACACACACACACACACGCACACACACACACACACACACACACGCCAGCCCTGCTGAGATCGACGCACACACCAACAAATTTCAGGTAGATACTGTTATAACCTTAGATGGTTAATAATGCAGGCACACTTTGAAACGGTTAACGGACTTTACTTAACGTCTGCAGCAGCCCAAAAACCCAGATAGGAACACGTAGGAGCAGCACATGTCAACAGGGTGGGGTAAACCTCCCAACATCCCTGGGGGGGAACCTGGGTTAATTAATAAAGGTTCCGGGGTGCTGTACCCTTAAACACAGCGACGCAGTTTCAGTCTGTAACAGATACTAAGACAGCTTTGAAGGTTGGGCGCTGGATCCTAAAAGGGAATAATCATAAATAACAGCACTCCAATTTGATTTGAATTCACTGCCACAAAACACTGCGATGTTTCGGGCAGCGCCCTTTCTCAGCGTATGAACAGGCAATTACAAACTACTGTACTCCACACAGCCATGGTGTAAACAGGTAACCCTGTGGTGAGTCTGTTCACCTGTTTGGGTGTCCGAGGTGCTGCAGCGAGGCTCCGCTCTCCTGCAGCCTGTCCACCGTCCTACGCTGGTTCTCCAGATCCCCGTCCACACCGTCCAGCTTCCGCAGCAGAGCCTCCGTCGCCTCCTCGCTCCGCCCACAGTCCTGAGACTCCAGACCAGCCCGCTGCTCCTCCGACCACAGCTCCAGCTCTGACACCTACACACACACACACACACACACACACACACACACACACACACACACACAAAGACAGAGAGAGAGAGAGAGAGAGAGAGAGAGAGAGAGAGAGAGAGAGAGAGAGATATTATATTATATATTCTGTGATATGCAATTTATTACCTTTTTCCAACTTCAATTTTTTCCCCAAAAGGAAACTTCTGTCAACATCTGTTTTTTCAAAAAAGATACATTTCTCTGTCTGTTAGTCTCACTTCAATTTTATTGTCTACAAAATGGGATTGTCAAGCAGACAAACTGACCAACACATATATAATAAAAGATCGATACTTGGCGTATGTGTATCGATACAGTACTGCCACGGAAAATACTGCGAGTATTGTGTCAACAGTTAAACTTCATTTAATATTGGATGATGAGTTTTCTTCAAATGTGGGTTCAAATGTTCAACAAGTTCCTTCCTGAGACTATTTAGCAGAGCCGCCGTCGCTGCGTCCGGAGATTAGCGCCGCCCAAGACGACTGGGATTCATTTAAAGGGATACTTCACCGATTTAGCATTCAGCTTTGTATCAGTAGAAACCCGGTAGTATTTCTGAATGACCGTGCGTCCTTCCCTCATGTCCCCCTGAGACGGGAGATCTCTGTATTGGGGGGTCTGGAAAAAATCTTCCGATGACGTAAAATGACTAAGGGTGCTCCGATTTATCGGTCACCGATTGGTATCGGCCGATAATGGCTTTAAATAGTTCGATCGGTGGTCTCCATAAATGCCGATCAGATGACCCACTACCACGGATGTATTAAGAGCCACTACTCCTGAGAACATTTTCTACATGGAGCTAAAATGGCGGCGTCCCTACATTCACCGGCAGGGGCGGACTGGCCATCTGTGTGATCTGGAGAATCACAGAACGGCCGGTACTCCAGGACGGCCGTCGGGCCGGCCCACCACCCGCCACACACGCAGTCATCACCTGTTTTTTTTTCACACTCCATACTGTAGGTGGCAGCAATGCACCTTTAAGTTGGATGCCAGCTGCACTGGCCGTGGCCGCCAAGTAAGGAGAAGAAGAAGTGGAAGAGGAGGAAGAAATCAACAGCAAAGACGTTAGATAGAAGCATAGAAACAAACAAACAATATGCATAACGTGGCCGCAGGTAAAAAACGGAAAGAAAGGGGTGGGCCTTTAGATACTGAAGCCGCTAAATGTCGCAAATTAACTGAAATATTTAGCAGCACAGCCAGCAGCAGCACCTCGCAGTTAAATATTAGCAGCAGACCCAGCAGTGAAGAAGTGAGCCAGACAGCTATGCAGCAACATGCCACAACGTTTGGTATCCATAACATGATTGTGTTATTGTATAATTTAGCAGTAAAAGCAGTAGCCTCTGGAAGTCAATCCTACATTTTTTCACAGTGGGAGCAAAACGTGCTCCTTGGGAAAAAAAAGTTACCATAAAGCACTGTTCATGCTGTGTGTTGTCGTATCCGGCCCTTGTCCCAGATTTGAAAGCCCCCTTACTGGACTACTGAATATAATAATATTACATTATGTTTTGGATTTTGAATTGTTACCTGCCACCAGAATTTTGTGATTTCCTTGCCATAAATATAGACGTTTTTACCATAAATTGGTGCATTAAAAGGTATCAGAATGCAGGAACTGAAGTCTTTTACCCTCAAAATTTCCTGGGGGAGGACCCCCGGACCCCCCTTCTTTATGTGCTCCCCCAAAGGCCAATTCTGAGGCAAGGAAAAACCCTGAAGTATAATCACAGACAGTGTGTGTGTGTGTATGTGTGTGTGTGTATGTATATATATATATATATATATATATATATATATATATATATATATATATATATATATATATATATATATATATATATATTTAAATTGCAGAGTTAGAGTTAAAACAGATGAAAAGATGGAGAACAAGACAGACAAATATGTGCAATGTCAACAGAGAGAAACACAGACAATAGAACAGACAGTGACAACAACAACATACTGTAGAGAATGACAGTAACAGCATACAAACGGGTTAAATAGGCAGTATTGTAGTAGTAGTGTAAATTTGTTGTGTGTTCTTTAAAAAGTAGTAAGCATTGTTTGCCAGTTATTTACATTAAATATTTATAAATATGTTACATAAGGTACTGCTTATATTATTTCACCATCTCTACACAAATGTAATTAGTGAATGCACGGTGGGGCTGCGTGGGCGTGGTAATGTGGGCTGGTGTGGCTACAGTTCCAGGGCTGAATTTTGGTCCCAGTCCGCCCCTGTTCACCGGTCTGGCAGTTCTACAAGGTGTCTGAACGGCAGCAGAAGAGCAGTTGGCCCGTGGCCGGCCGCGGAACGAAGGCGGTAGGAAGACGGCTACCGCTTTTAAAAAGCGGCTGCCACCGGTGGTGCTCCGGCTAACGTGTTTGCGATTACGCCATTCTGACGCTTCTACTGCCTCTGGAGCACCGCCGGTGGTCCGCCGACTCATTGCTATCTGGGAAAAAGACAATACACTAGAGATTTGCAACGTGTGTGCCGAGGAAATACCACGAGGTGGAAATCTCCAAAGACATTTCAACACCACCAACCTCATCAGACATTTGAAGGTTAGTCACGGAAAGGAGGATGAGGAGTTTTCAAAGTTAGTCATTTTTATATATTTTAAATGTGTAACACCACTTGAGCCACGATTTTGTGTATATGGTTGAAATAATAAAACACATTGAGTTGAGTTGAATGTCTCACTGTCTGTCTGTCTGTAAATGGTAGGTGTGGCTTGGAAGTGGACTCGTAAAGCAGCGAAGCAGGTGCATTCTGGGATTTGGTGTCTTTCATCCATATGAGCCAAAAACACATTTTCTCGGCCTAGAAGGCACCAATTTCAAAAACAATTTCACATTTCTACTACATAAGTGACCCAATTTAAAGATATATTCAGCATTCCAGCGGTGAAATATTCCTTTAAAGACATGCAAACAAACCAGAGCGTTTTTTTTCTCCTATCCCAGAATGCATCTGTGGTGTAGCCTGACCTTACTCCGCAGTGTGCACGAGTGAACTCTCTTTATGTCTGTTGTACCTCGGTGAGGAAGGAGTGGATGCTGAGCGCCTCCTGCAGGAGTTTTCCCTTCCTCTCCGCCTCCGTCATCAGCGCCTCACGGAGACTCTTCAGCTCCTCCAGACGCTCCCGGATGTCGTGAGACGCAAAATGGCGACCTCTGACCTGCGAGGGACGACATAATGAAGTATTTGCAGAAAGATATGAATTTCATACAATAGAATTTAAAAACAAGCAATAACAGTGCAAGAGAGGAGAGAAGCGTAGATGGCTTATTCAGCGTCCTGAAAAGGAAAACAATACACTAAAACGTCATAATATCTCTACAAAAAATGTAAAGTACAACACGCAATACAGCAAACAAACAACAAAATGTATAGAAATATCAAAAAGTAATACAAAAATAAAGCAAGAAAGAGACTGTAAATGTCTTATCCACACAGTTATTTAACTCAGATTTAACAGTACAAAAAGTTTTATTAAGGAGGGAGGGCTCCTCACCAGACTATGCCCCGCCTCCTGAACTGTCTGGACCAATGGGGCGCGGCTTAAGATCTCCTGCATCATAGCCTGAAAAACAAACAACACATACAAACATTAAAACCAGCACAAAGTTAAACCTCAGCTAGTTAGAGAGGCTTTTAATTGGGCATTTGGGGGACAGATTCATCCATTTAATTAAGGGGCAACTTTGGTATTTTTTAACCTGGACCCTATTTTGTCCATTTTCTGGGTGTCTAAGTGACTGTTTTTGAAATTGGTCCAGTATTAAGCATGAAACAAGCTGCAACGTAACGTTAATTTTTATATTTTTGTATATTTTTATCATCTTAAAACAGACTTCATTCAAAGTGGACAGAAACTAAATAAAACTGATATGCTGGCTCTATACACGCTAAAAGTAGTGATTATTTACATGGAGTCTGGCTCTATACACGCTAAAAGTAGTGATTATTTACATGGAGTCTGGCTCTATACACGCTAAAAGTCCTGATTATTTACATGGAGTCTGGCTCTATACACGTTAAAAGTACTGATTATTTACATGGAGTCTGGCTCTATACACGCTAAAAGTCCTGATTATTTACATGGAGTCTGGCTCTATACACGTTAAAAGTACTGATTATTTACATGGAGTCTGGCTCTATACACGCTAAAAGTAGTGATTATTTACATGGAGTCTGGCTCTATACACACTAAAAGTAGTGATTATTTACATGGAGTCTGGCTCTATACACACTAAAAGTAGTGATTATTTACATGGAGTCTGGCTCTATACACACTAAAAGTAGTGATTATTTACATGGAGTCTGGTGGGTTTGGTGATGTTGATTTCGGGGCTGATTCATGTTAAACTAAAAGGATCTTACTCTTTAACTAAAAGGTCTATCTCTGTAGGGATCCATTCATAATGTTGTCAGACACTTAGAATAATAATCTGAGTCTGTCAGCAGCAACAACAGAACTTTTAGTGGACGCTGACTGATGCTGAACATTTGTCCTGTAGGGTTACATTGCAACTTGTTTCTTGCTTAATACAACTGGACACATTTCAACGACTGTTGTTCCCATCAGTCACTTAGACACAATAACATGGGAAAATAGAGTCCAGGTTAAAAAATACATTAAAATAATGTTATCAGTGCAGTATTGTGTGGGTGAGTACCTGGTGTTTGTGGAGCAGCTGCTGGGCACTGCTCAGCGAGCTCCCCCAGTCTTTAGCCGTGACGGAGGGCAGTCTGTCGCTGAGCCAGGCCACCTCCTCCTCCAAGTCTCTGTAAAACTGGAACAGAACCTGCCAGGCCTCCAGGGTTTCCCTCCGACTCTGCAGGGGCTCCGACAGACTGTTGTACCTGACAGAGCCGAGAACATCACCGGTGTTAACACAAAACACCTCGGCTGTTTATAACCAAGGCTGCATGATATGAGGAAAATATGCAATAACGTTGTTGAATATCTTGAAAATGATATTACTTGCGATACATAAACAGATATTAAAGTCATCTCCGTTCTGCTGCTTTCAGTATTCTGCTAAAACACAACAAACTGCTTGCTGAATAATTTCTCTTATTGTTTTATTGAACAAATTGTACATTGAATTGAATATAAAAGGCAGCACTAAAAAGAATGATAGTTACATTTAATGTGCAGTTTTCTGCTGATATTTTCTTCCAACAAAAAGTGTCTTTCGCAATGTGTTTATTGCGCCAGTTCATATTGTGATGATGATTTAAAAAAAACAATATTGTGCAGCCTTATTTATAACCAAGTGTTTTTTTATCACCACCTGGATCTTATTTAGTTTTGTCAGTTGCCATCGCATTACAAAACTTTGCAAAACCATCTCTGTACATCAATAATGTCTTTCTTCATTTCTCCTCTTTAAAAACACTGACTTGACTACAGATTTTAGTTTTGAAATCCTTCAGCATTCTCCCGATAATCTCCTCCATTGTCTGTTTAGATTTGTGTTTGTAACTTTGTGTTACTGCTCCAGATCTCAGAATCATACCTAGGGCTGGGACGGTTACCGCACGACCGCAATAGCGCGGTCACGTGACGCCTACCACGGGTCTGAGCTCGTCACCGTCATCACCACAAAAAAAAAAAATGCTGCAGTGTTTACCATTGCACATTAGCCTAGCATAGGGTGACCAAACGTCCTCTTTCCCCCCGGACATGTGGGGGGGATTTATAAATTCATGAAAATGTCCGTTTTTCACTGATTTTTATAGGACCAAAAGCGTGTACTTAAATTGACTGGCGCGTTGCACACAATACTACGGTACCTTGTTGCGTGGCGTAATTCCAGAGAGGCTGCCTTGTGGGCGGCTCTGCAACGAGCACATACACCGGGAGCAGAGCAGCCAGCGAGCAGCATGGACACAAAATGCCGAAGCGTAAGTGCATCTTCACAGTTGAACTGCAAAAAAAGTTTCCCACGTACCGTCCCGGTCGGGACAGTTGGGAGCTGCAAAGCTGGCACATACAGCTAAATATGGATGGGCAGACAAGGAGGATGAAGTATTATAGAGTATTACAGTACTATATATCCTTTTTGTTTGTTAAGTTAGTATCTTTGTGAGACTGTTTTATTATTTATCTTATTACATTGAAAAGGCATTAAGAGATATTTATTTGAAGCTGGATTTTCTGACACAGAAGAGGTCATATTTAGAACATTATTTCATATTATTTATTTATTTGAAAAGAGAGCTATTATTTTGTTACAGTTTATAACAGATTTTATTTTATTTTATTACAGAAGTTATTTTTGTACCATTGAGGCATAATAAAGTATGTTCATTAACCTCTGAGAAGCCTGTCTGAATTTGTGTCTCGAGGCCGGGCCGGGTGTCCTCTTTTTTGGAAATCAAAATATGGTGACCCTAGCCTAGCAGCCAGCGGAGTTCCTTTTCTTTATAGCTTTATCCCGATAAAACGGCACGGTTGAATTTCAGCCTGCATGCACGTTTCGTAGCCTAAAACAGAGCAGCTTATATTGGTAGAGACAGCAACAAGTTAGCAAACTGCCGAGTCGTCCTCTCTGGTCTCTTTCTGCTCAGCTGCTAGACGGGCTGCACTCGGCATTGTCAGCAAACTATTTTATTTATATTTTACTTTATTGACAAAAGAGTTTTCTGAACTGTCTGTGGAATGGATCAAGAGAGAGGAGATAAACCAGAGTGGCCCTAAATGACAGCAAAACTCAGTAAAGACTCTCACATTGAGCTGAAATGGAAACACTGTGCTGCGATCTATTTATACAGTCTATGGCTGCAACATATGTTGGAAGGTTTAAGCCGATGTTTTTCGGGGGGTAACGCCATTCACTTTACCGGCAGTATTGACAACAGATAAAGCCACCGTGTCTTGAGAAGCTCTAGCTTGTTGTTTTATTGTTCACTTTTAACTCCCTTTACATCATCTTTGCTATCTCTTTTTCCTCTCTCTTTTCCTCACAACGGCACTCGTACGCTACTCTCTGTTACCGCTCGCTCTCCTTGTGGAAGGTGTGCGACCACACGTGCACTGACGTCAATCACTTAAGGCACCCTGCCATTCTCGCTCTAACTTACACTACTCTCGTAAGGAGGTTGCGGTTAACCGCCATACCGTGGTGAAATGTTGCTTCTTCACCGCGGTAAGAACAAAACTATACCGTCACAGCCCTAACATACCACACAAGGAAGACAACTATCTTCAGATATAGTTTGGAATTCTTTTAGTTGAGATATCCTATTGAGGACCTAAGACAGGGCCATTCAATTGGCGGCCCCCGGGCCAGATCCGGCCCACAAAGTGATATTTAGTGGCCCCTTGAGTAATAGGTAGTGACCGTGGTGGCCAACACCGAGTGCTTGCATCTCCACGCAAAGTCCCTCGGCGTCAAAAAACGTCGCGCTTCGCACGTTCTTCTTCACTCGCTTCAGCAACCCTCTTCTCCGCGCCTGTAGTCCTGTTCTTGCAATCACTCAGCCTGGTTTGGCGGTGCCACACAGCACGCAGAAGCTGCGAACGTCATTTGGTTGTTGACACCAGGATCGAACTTCTCTGCACCCATCTGCTGCGCTACAGATGATCTTTACCGTGGGTCAGTAACAAACACATTTTCCTACCCCTCCTTTTGGACAGCCCTGGCCTAAGGAGTGAGCGCTTTACAGACAGTTTTGTGACAGTTTGATACGTGGATCTGTTTGAGTCAGACAATCAGGCAGGTTGGAAACAGATTATCCAGAATAAACCGAACCACTTGATTATGAAGGTTAACACAAAAAAAGACCCCGGCTGAAATGTTGGACCTAATCTCTGACTGCACAGACAAAATGTGCGCACACAACTACAGTGGATACTATAGCTGCATCGATTAGTTCATCGACAGAAAAATAATCGGCAGCTATTTTGGTAATCGATTTATTGCTGTAATTTTTCATGCAAAAAAAGCAGAACATGCTGTTTTCAGCCTCTCAAATACGGAGGTTTACTGCTCTTTTCTGCTTTATATCATACTCAACTGGATATCTTTGGGGTTTGGAGAAGAAAAGATATTTAAAGACATCACCTTGGAAACTGTGGAGAAACCCTTTAATCAAGAAAATAATCAGCAGATTATGAAATATGAAAGTTTAAATACATTTACTGATATATGCTTTACCTTCAGTCAGGATTTGAATGCAGGACTTTAACTTGCAGTGGAGTATTTTCACAGTGTGTATTAGTACTTTTACTGCAGTAAAGGATCTGAATACTTGTTCTACATTAACCAAATGGAACAGCTGTCAGACCTGTTGATGGTGTGCGCCACTCTGGTCTGGATCTCCTCCGCCAGGAAGTTTCCCTGAGAGTGGAAGCTCTTCGCTGTTTCCACCAGACCCTGTTACAGTGAAATAATAGATAGATATAGATACAGTCATATACTTCATCATGCCTCAGATTTTTGTGGAATAGGCTGGACTAATCGATCAAACAATGTGTAAATATGGTGCAATTTAAAAAAACAAAACAAAGGTACAAGGTACTTTTCATGCTATTCATCCTGCACATACATGTGTTCTTACTACTCTTATAATGTTACTGTTTCTGCACTACAATGGTACTGTTACCACACTGTACATAGTGTACATATCTGTCCATATGGTTCATACTGAATATCCATGTTTATTCTGTTTTTCTTATTATATATTCTGCTAATACACTGCATGTATCTACATTAGTCTTACTACTATTATAATGTCACTGCTACTACATTGCACATATCTGTACATGTTGTTCATACATTGTTCATATTACATAGCAGTGTTTCCCCTAGGATTTTTTTAAGCCGTGGTGGCAGGTATGTCAACCCCCCCCCCGACACTCCAAGGCCGGACTTTCAAATAAAGAAAATTATCGTTCAAAATGGTCTTTCTTACTGAATTAATGCTATTTTTTTTACAGTACATTAGTGTGAGCAAACTCCTCAAAAACATGGAAACTCCATAATGATAACTGACTCTTTAACTAGAACAAGATCTCAGACTAGGAGGCAGTTCACTGAGTGGTTGTTAAAGTCTGTGATTAAGGAAACATGGTTGTTGTGTGCAGGAAATGCTGCAGAAAGAAAGGCTGTTGTCAGGTAAACATGTCACAGTCACAGAGGCTGAAGGGAAAATTGACGTAGAAAAGCCTTTAATGATGAATGGACTGATAAGCAGGCTACCATTCATACTGTATTCCTCATTTGCAATGAAATGATGCTGTTGCAAAATAATACAACCAGCATCATCATCAAGAATGAAGAACGCGAAGGTAACGATTGCATCATTCACGTGCATATTAAGTAGCCACATGTATCTGTTTTGGTCTTATAATACATCCATAGCTTTACCTCCAGGAGAGAGGACGGTTCACTCAGCCAGCAGTTCAGTTTATAAGAATTTGTCCAAATTTCTAGATTCCCGCCAAGCTAAGCTGAGACTACAACCAACAGCTTTATTTGTTTTAGCTTTTTGCAGAGTAGAGCTGAGTTTGGTAAAACAGCGCGGTGGACGAGAGCAGACAGAGCAGATTAAAATATATCTTCCTACATGTTTATGCCGGTCTATACAGGTGAGAGCATTGATAATTATTGACTTTTTACTCATGAAGGTTTTATCGTAACCTACTTACAGTGACGAGACTAGCGTTCATCTGCCCCCCCAGCGGCCGTTGGTAATCCTCGGTATCGTTCCCAGTCAGGTGCTGCGCGTGTTTTAGATGTGTGTGTGCGGTAACGTTAACGCGCACACACACAACTCGGCTGCGTGTGTGTGGCGCGCAGGCAAGAATCCCGGCATGTGAATAGAGAGGGGGGGCTGGGTTTGTGCTCCACCTGTGAAGCGCGTGTCCGCGCTATTCTCCGACAATCAACATTGATACCGTGGCGTGGCGGCAGACATTTAACTGTGGCGGTGCGCCACTTGCAAATCAACGTAGGGGAAACGCTGCATAGCCATATTTATTCTGCTCTTATAACACTGCACTATATTTCTTGTATACTTCCTGTCTATGCACCACCTGTCTACACTTGAATATCACATTGCACTTTTCTGCTTTTTTGCACTTCTGGTTGGACGCAAACTGCATTTTGTTGTCTTTGTACTTCTACACTGCACAACGACAATTAAGTTGAATCTAATCTAATCCAAAAAAACTACTTTATATATATTGAATTGTTTGAAATAAAAATTCAATGTATTCATTGAGCAGACCTGGATTCTGTCTCGGTGTCCGTCCACCTCCTCCTCCAGGCCCTGCAGAGCCTTCAGCAGCCTGTTGACAGACGGCAGGTCGCTCCCGCAGTCCTCATTGGTCAGCTCGCTCTCCACTGAGCCCACGCACTGCTCCATGTCGTCTAACGAACGCTGGAACTGCAGCGCCTGAGACAAACACACACACACAGACACACACACACACACACATACACACGCAGACAGCCACACACGCAGACAGCCACACACGCAAACAGCCACACACACACACACACACACACACACACACACACACACACACACACACACACACACACACACACAC